>JAFBJT010107960.1:36061-182878 GCA_016785325.1 Chascanopsetta lugubris | reverse complement strand
AAGAATAATGTTAAATATTCAATCAGCAAACATGATTTGACCTACCCACTTAAAGGTGCAGTGTGTGATATTTTTGGTCATTTTTTTCACCTCTAAAATATTACAAAACAATTCCATTCTGACATTTTCATGAATTTACAATCACATAAACGTATATTACACTAAAATGTGCCCATGAATGTATATTTACATGAGGAGTGGGTCCTCTCTACGGGGGCCGCCATGTTTTTACAGCAGTAAAAGTGGACGTACTAAACAATATTTTGAGTTTTAATGACAACTGAAGTCTTCCATAGCTTCTCCTGCATATTCAGAAGAATGAGAGTGAGGTGATGGATACAACATGCAGCTTCACCTGTAGATGTCACCAAAATGTACACACTGCACCTTTAAAGGTGAAAGGCTGTTATTAAGCTGCATTCAATTCATGAAATGCAGGTTGCTTTCAATAGCGATGGGTTTTATTCTCAAGGTCTGTCAGAAAAACTCATCTGAGGTTATTGACAGAGAAGCTCCACCACTATTCAGCATCAGCTCATTGATACTGAATGGTTGATGTGACTGTCACCTCTGTAGGAGAAGAGCTTACTCACCCACTCTGACTCACTACAATGAAATATAAATCAGATATCCCTGAGTCACTGAGTGATCTGTTGTGTTTGGTGTCATGTGTTCATGGGCCCAAAGATCAGGAGACGCTATCGGAGTTTATCAGGGTCCACACAGTGTTCCAGCGTCCATCCATTCACCCCCCCGTCTATCCATCTGCTTGCCCGTCTCTCTATCTGTCCATCATCCATTCACCCTTTCACTCATCCATTTAACTGTCTCCCTGACCCCCCATCTGCCCTTCCACCCACCTCACTGTTTATCCATCCATTCAGCCATCCACCAGATTGGTTTTCCATAAAGACAGTCCGCCTGTCTAGTCATTCATCATCATCCCATTGTTCCAGTTTAATTTTGCATGTCAAATATTCCAGACTAAAATCTTTTGCAAAGGTAATTCGTAACTTATTTCAACTTTAACTTACAGTAAAAGATGATAAGACGAGGCTCTCACCCTCTCCGCTAACCCTTTGGGGGATTTGATGATTCCAGGGTGATATTTTCATCCAGGCACTTGATCAATAACTCAGCGCTGTCAAGCGGATGCTCACAGCAGATAACGCATCAGTCTGAGAGTGACTCTGTGTCCTGTGCGTTTCACAGTTAGTCCGACTGTACCTGCAGGACCCCCCCCCACACACACACACACACACCGTCCCCACCCCCTTCCTCCATCACTCCCTCCTCGCTTTGACCTTCCTCATCACCTGAGTTACTCAGACGCTCTGCGAGGAGGCTGTTAGACTCTGCAGCTGTCACACCCAGTGCTCCCTGAGTTTGGGATCGTGTGAACGGCCCTGCTGGTCTGTGGAGAGAGAGAGAGAGAGAGAGAGAGAGGGGGGAACAGTGAGGGAGTTTGTGTTTTGAAATCACCTCATACTTTGTACAGAAAGTTTTGCGTGGTGCCATCAGCAGTGGAGAGCTGCCAAGCACGAAAGGCGCTGAAAGGCGCACACACGGACTGTACACTGGCACCTGCCCAATACACTCCGATTCACACGGTGTTATAATTAGAACGTAGCTTTCCTGCGAAGTTAGAGACCTCCATTTGTTTGTTTGTCTATTTCATCTATTGCGTCTTTAGCGGCAGGTCTGTTTCAGCAGAGTGATGCCAGAGCAGCATAAAAGCATAGGTATGTTATAGATACGGAGGTGACACATATCTGAGCGGCTTCTCCGTTCATGAAGCAGCGTGTGCACGATGCTCTGAATCCTGTTGTTTCCCCCAAACTGCACAATTACCTTCATTGCATAATGAGTCCAGAGAGAAAGAGCTGAGGCAGGAGACTCTCAGGTGATTGCTGAGACGGAGTGTGTGTGTGTGTGTGTGTGTGTGTGTGTGTGTGTGTGTGTGTGTGTGTGTGTGTGTGTGTGTGTGTGTGTGTAAGGGGAACCACCATGGTCAGCAGCTTAAGGCCATTTACACCACCAGAATGTTACATGGTACTTGCAGATAAGGACTTTGAGAAAAGAAGGGAATTCACTGAAACTCGAGTGACTGTAGTTTAATGCATGGCAACATTTGCACTTTTAGATCATGTGATAAAAAGCCTTCAATTCAGTTCAATCTCCTCAGTGCTCTGAGCCCTTAAATCTCAACAGCCTGACTCAATTCATCAGTGTCGTTTGGCGCAGTCACCTTCTAAATATGTAGAAATGAATCATCTCATTTATAATTCAGGATGTTTTTCCCTGCCATTAGCTGCTCAACTGGCCGAACCCCTGTTTTCCATCTTCATGGGATGGAATTACACTCAGCAAATATGATGTAACATTAAACACTCCATTCCTGCAGCTAGAGACATCCCCATTCTTTCAGGGAATTCCAATATTGGAAAAACGTGTCATAAAGATGGACTCAGACTGATTGACCTGAGTTCAGGAGCTTCCTCTCGTGCCTCAGTCTTACCTTTGCGCTACTACTCTGCTTTTTCAACTTGTCTTTCATGTCGTTCAGCGTTACGTCACATATGCAAATACAGAGCAAGTATTACAGGTCAAAGTTCACCACTATCCACCCTCTCTTTCTTATAACATCTTTCTAATGGGCCTTCACTGATCTCAAAAGCCACAGGGGAGACATGTTCACACTGATTTTCACCAGAGGGGGACTTTAACATACAAATTCCCTTTTTTTTCACTGTTACCATGACATCACACCTTCCCCCATCACCAAATGAGGAATGTTGGAGTGCGGTGAGCGTCTTCTCCTGCCTTCACAATCTCGCTGAAGTGATTAAAGAGGATGCATCTGACCAAGATGAGAGCAGCTCAGCCGCTCCGACGTGACGTGAAAATTGGGGTTACCATAGAGGCAGCCTGGGGGAGAGCGGGTGTCGTTACCATGGGCGACGGCATGAGGTGACCCAGATGACATAGACAGTGGCTACTGGATAGCTTTGCTTTGACAGCTGTAGTTAGTGTGTCTGATACCATCCAGAGAAAAGAGCCATTTCGCAGATGTGCGGTGTTCAATCATTGTCACTCCGACGACTGATGATCGCACAAGGTGTTGTTGAGACCCTGTGTTTAATTGGTGTCTGATATAAAAGCAAACCTCACAGTGTTTACCTTTGGTCGAGCCCGACCTCTACGGACACAGTGTAGTGTTGGCTGTGCGTGTTTGCCTGGTGCTAAAGTGTCACTGGCCAATGAGGGGAAGCGAAGGACAAACACTACCAATCTGACACGATGGCTGCTCCGGTGTTTGTTTAGTCAAATCCGATTGGACAGGAAATGAATTCAGTCACAGCGCTGGCCCACATAATATCTTTCTTTTTATTGACAAACATCTGCAGAATCTGACTCCATAAAATCAGTTGCACATTTAATCTCAAACAAGAGATAAAAATCATTTATTAAGCGTAAAAACAAATTGCTCAGGCATCCATCTTGTGCTGTTGACCATGGGGATATTACAAGATCAATAAGGCATGAAGAAACTGAGGCAGATCTAATCGTGCTCTGCCATTGAAATATAATCTGTCATGCACTTTAGTATAGCTTTAGCTTTTGAAGTCACTATAATCATATGTCCTCATCACCCTCCTGTGGGAGACATGTCAATATGATGAAAATGCTGAAGTACAGAGCTTTATTTTAGTGCATATATGAATATATATATATATACCTATATGTACGTATGTATATTGTATAAGGTTGGTGGCCACAGCAAAATTCCTCAGGCACCAACATACATGGTACATTCCAGACCTCCTCATCCTCCAGACCATCCTCTTGTGTCATCCTCACTCTCTAAATCTTTAACGTGCCACAAAGCACCGGATGCCACATCCCATAATACACGCTATGACTGCAAGCAGCGTGCACGTCCAGACCCCAAACGTCAGCATCCACTCTTTCAGACGGCTTCCCTCCGTCTTAATTGCTCTTTGACAGGAATGTTTAGCAGCCTCCTGCTCTGTGCTTTCAAAGACTCCCCCAGCTCTCCAGGGAGGGCAAGGGGGGAGAGGGGGGAGAGTGGGGGGGGGGGGGAAAAGCCCCCCCCGGGGGGGGGGGAGGGGGAGGGGGGGGGGGGGGGGGGGGGGGGGGGGGGGGGGGTAGAGTGGGCGACGATGCCTGAAAATAGCACCGGTCGAGGACGGATGAATCAAAGCTGCACCTTATGCTTAATTAAAGATTAAGGAGAAATTGCAGGCTGCTGGTTGGGCCTCTCTTTACTTGTCTGATTAGGGTTATGTAACACTTGTTAATACTGCAGGGGCCACTCTAAAAAAGTAATGACGACCGCCGGCGTGGCGGCATCAATCCTGGCATGACAGGCGGCAGAATGTGAAGCTGCCAGCGCATTTCCAGCACATTGATTAATTGGCTGCTCACAGCTGCTAAACCCCTTAAATCACACTGATTTGGGGGCGAAAGTGCATCTGAAGTGGTGATTAATTAATGAACCTCACCACCGAAGGAAGGGTCCAGGCAGCGGACCTCAATTTGTCGCCTCTATGTTCGGGGCCCTGATAGATGGATTTCCAGACGGATTCAGACGGAGTGGTGAGCCTCAGCCGCTGCTCACAGGGACCCACATATGTAGCACATTTCTATCTGCACGCACACACACACACAGATGCATCTATTTATATGTATATCATTACTAAGTGGAATGTCCATGCAATAACAAAGAGGAAAACTCTGTTTTAGTCTCGTGTTTTTTCATCTCTTTGAGGAAACGTCTCGTTGTACTTCACTGTGGGAATGTCTTTATTTGATAGAGCTGGCCATCAATTTTAGATATCACAGCCGTGCGATTCACTTTAGAATTCATGTATGTCAATAGAAATGGAACAAAATGCTATTTGCGTTTGACTTTGTTGGGATTTTGAATAGGAAATACATTTGTCTAGCAGTTATTGTAAGTTATTGGTAAACACTGACTCACCTGTTTGCCCTGACAACAGTCTTTAAAGCAAAAAGAGCACATTTACTTTATACAACACCAGCTAGTTACTTGCGTAATCTCCATGTTTCCATGGTGAACTCTGCTGCTGTTATACAAGCGTTAGAACAATATAAATATCAAATGACTGTGTGGTTCCACACTGTCACAACACATAAAGTGGCTCTTTCCTGAACCAGACTTCATGCTTTCATACTCAGCTCTTCTCTGACTCATGCTATGTTTTCATTCAGAGTCAGTTCACTGCTGTCCACGCCTCTGAGGAGGCGTCTGAGGAGATGCCTTTCAGGCAGATGTATTTGGGATGCAGCTTGTTCTGGAGGTGGATGGATGTGGGGGGGGCGGCGGCGGCGCGGGGGNGGGGGCGGGGGGGGGGGGGGGGGGGGGGGGGGGGGGGGGCTTGTCCTAAACGCTGCCAGGTTGCACTAAACAGGTTAGATGAGGACGAGTAGGAGCAGGATGCAGGGGTGGTGCACTGGGGATTAAACCTTTCAACCTGTCGGTGTTTTTGAGAAAAATTAAGTTTGGAAAGATCTTGAAATGAAATTGTTATTTCCATCTCTGCCAATGAGCTGTGCTGTTGCTGTACACCGCACCTTTAAAGTAAAGTCATCTCTTAGTTCTCTTTCACAAATTTCAAAGTATTGCGATCCAGGCATGATTGCAGCCTCCCTCTAAAAGCCCCTGTAATGTGTCCTCCTCCTCTTCATCGCCGTGCCCTCACGTTTGTACCAGGCTTCTTTCATGGTCGGCTCCCAGAACCATAATGCTCCATCATGTTCCTGCTGGCCTGCTTTTGTCCCGCTGCTGCCGCCCCGGCCGGCTTCAAAGCGCCCCTGTCGCCTAATGATAATGAATACCGTGCGTCTGCGCCATGTGCTTCGTGGTGCTCTGTCAATCTGTTCCACTCAGACTCAGGTTACAGTCTCGCCCTGCTCTCTCTCTCTCTCTCTCTCTCTCCCCCTCTCTCTCCCTCTCTCTCCCTCTCTCCCTCTGTCCTGGTTCTGATGCTCCAAGTCTGTGGGCACCAACCCTCGGCTGCAACAATGCGTTTGTGAGCGTGTGCTCGGATTCAAAGGAATGTTCCTGGAAATCCAACCCAAACAGTGGAGTCAGCAGATTGAGACAGAGCTGGACTCCTGCGCCGTTGCTCCTCATGTGTCTCACCGAAGGCCGCCTGCGTTCAAAGCGTCATAAAGGAACTCTTTGAGTGTATGAAAGGATTGATGACAGGATCAATACACAGGCAGGGCATGGGCCGCTGGGTCATTAATAAAATACTAAAGGGGTCCTTTCAAATGTGGCTCTACACGCTCTGTCCTCACTGGGTCAAAGCAATCTATTTCTGCCTCCTCCTCAGCCCCGCTATCTCCACGTGCTCTTCTTCAGGTCTGCAGATAAAAGACGGCTCATTGTGAACAAAGCAAAGGGTTTGACAGAGCTTTGGACACCCACGGAGGACCGGACCATTCTGTCCGCTCCTGCTCGATAGAAGTGGGGGGCTATCTGTCGGTGGGAGAGACCATGTGAGAGAAGGACCGTGTCATTGACCTGCACTTAAGCCTCTGAACGCGGCGGAGATATCGAGCTGGTGTATATAAATACCACACAAACTTTATATGATGTCAAAAAAAAAAGAAAAAAGCAGCAGGTATCGCACGCGCCATTATCTCCTGGCATGACAATAACAACCCCTGTGTAAATGATATTTGCGTCCACATGGAGGGCTGGCGCTGCCAGAGATGGTGTGATAACTTCTCAGACTGAGATGTTGCCATGGGGACGTGAGTCATGATGAGTCTTGCCCGCTCTACCTGTGGCAGCTGCTCAATACTCATGCAAGCTATTTTGTGCTCCCGTTGTTTGCCGACCCGCAGCGCTTGAGCCTTGATTTTCAATAACACGTCGTATCAGATGTCTGAGAACGCGCGGGGAAATATCGGTGCTGAAATGGCCTCTGTTGCCAGATGATGTTTTTAATATCATGTGGACTTGAGTTGGAGACTGAGGAGTGAGTGGATCAGTGTGTGTCATCAAACCCTGAGCCAGGAAATAACATTGAACAGTGAGTGAGTCCACATGTTTACTGTAGCACTGTCAACTGTGCTCATTTGCATATCGTTTCAGAGGTATTATTAATCATAGGGGAACTCAATGACACAAGCTGGGTACAGTTTGTGTTAATTAAAGTATTAAAGCTTTATGGTATAGAATACATGATCTATATGTTCACTCAATGAGTTTAGCCGTGTTTTATTTTTTCAAAATTCGAATTTATTATTTCTGAACGTATCGATATAATGGGACTCAGTTGTCCTACTTGCCTCATCCAAAATACAGTATTTTACATTGGAGTTATATGTAGAAGTGAGCATCTTTATCGTTGAATGGAGCTTGTGCTGCATCATATTACCCTTAAATAAGATTCATTCATAGCCGATATCAATTAAAGACTCATTTAAATTCGAACACAATCATGTTACATTTGTAACTGGTCAAAACTACATCTATGATGTACAATGTAGCACTTATTATTGGATGTTGAAGTGTCTCAATAGTGGTTGTCGAGGCAACACGATTCATATCCTTAAATATGAATGAGATCAACACTGTCTATTACATTCATACGCTTTTCTTAACACACACACACACACACACACACACACACACAGAGTCAGCTGTCATCACAGGTCAGATGGGGCAACATAAACGTACGAGTGGCAGAAGTTTGAGCTTGGATTTGTTTCTGTATGGTTCTTCAGGTATGATGTGGCACACTGAGACGTGTGGAGGAGGCCCATCTGTCACAGCGCTACGCTCACCCCGTAAACAAAATCCCGAGCTGTCATTTACGACAGGCCCACGTCCTGTTTTCATTCTGGCCGGCGACGGCAAAACATAAACACAAAGTGAAGGAGCGAGTGTCGCTCACACAGTCTGCAGCAGACATCTGTTTTCAGAAGTCGTTCTGCAGGTGAGTGAAAAGGAGACGTACGACTTCAGGTGGCCTCGTTTATACGACGCATGGCGGAGACTTGTTCTTATTCCCATTGCTAACCTCAGGATGAAATATTGATCCACACATGATGGATCACTGGAGTATGAGTCTGAGCACAGCAGCGTTTGAAGGTTAATAACCTCTGACCTGGTCCCAGACCCTGTTTGTATTTCCATCCTGATGTTCACTCAGAGGGAGCTGACCTCTGATCACTGTGAAAAGAACACGGCCTGAAATAAGCACTTCCTCACCTCCGCTGCGTAAAGTAATAATCGCCCTCCGGTGTGTTTCTGCTACAGCCACACGAAAGAGGGGATAACCACGAACAAACCTCATATTTCCTCGTAATGACGACGGCAGCAGTTACATATCACCCTTCTAAAGCCCATTTGTACAGAGTATAGATCCACAATGACTATAAAGATATTCGTTCTAACCAGTCCTGTATCCTACCGTTAATTAACAGCAAGGTGGAGTTGAGAACATAGTCTTCTTGAACGAGGTTGAAAAGATCCGGGGTTTGTGTCAAATCTGAAAGGTACATTCAAGTACCTGGTGAAAAATGGCTCGAGCTAGAATGAGAAGTCAATTACACCTTTGTAATACCTGAGTTCCTTTCAGAAAGATTAAATCCACACACCTAAGACCCCCATTGAGAGGCTTTTTTTATTCAAGTACAAGACTCAAATCTCTGATGTAGAACCCAGTCGCCACTTTTACTGTTCACAATGAATCACTGCAGATACCCCACTAACAATAATATACATTTGAATATGAAGTATAAAACCCTGGTCTCCGATCTGATTAACATGTTAATCTTTCTATGATGTATTACAAGAATCCAAATGACTACTTTGACACTTTCCTCAGCTGTGCAGGAACATGATGACGCTGCTGTGCTCTTAACTATATTCGCCGTCAAAAATATAGAGATTAGAGGTCAAGTCAACTGCACTGTATTGATCTGACTGCTCAGTGCAAACCTGCAATCTGCCCATGCTATTTATATATGCACACCTGGAGGCAGCTGAGCACAGAGACAGGCTGAGTAAGTGAATGCTGAATTAGCACCACATACATACGCCTGCACTCCTCGCATCTTTTATTCTCTTCCATTTCTTCTTCTTATTCAAAGTGGCACAGAAGGAGTTTTAAATTCATAAACTTCTCTCTGAGCTGGCCGCGAGTCAATTAACTTTGATGTGATATGAAAATGAACTGGAGGACAGAAACGTGCTTGAAATACTGTCTAATGCAGTCACTCCGTGAAAACACATCTTATTATTGGCATATTAAAGTACTTGTGTATAACTATAGCAACCAAAACAGGTAGATTTATTTATATAGATATAGATGTCACTAAATCCTACATGTTGGATCTTCTATGTCATGTAAAAATGCGTGTGTGTCGTTGCATTTGTCCATTGTGAGCAATTTTCATCAAAAATACCCCTGTCTGCAGTGATGGAACTTTTTACCTTGTGGACATTTGACCCTGTTTCCGCTTAGTCGTGATCAATAGCAGTTTTCTGTATTTTGACCATCAGCCCCCCACCCCAAACACCCCCACCCCCGTCTGCTCTCCATCCATTATAAACTGCCTCTCTCCTTCCACTCCACTGAATGTGTTAAACACCCCGAGGCCCCCCAGCATTTTGTCTGCAGCCTAAAACGGCAGTATAAGTGATTACCCCACTCACATAAAAGCTATCGCATTTGAGGCTCTGAAGCTGTTTGCCGTGCTCTCTGATACCTTGGGTTAGGTAATACACCGGCACTGAGAGGTATATTGGAGGTGACACCCCATCAAGCCTATAAATAGTTTTGCACTTTTCCCCCAGGAGCCCAGCTGTAGCTCCCTCCCAGGCATTTGATCTGTAGTTTGTAGGGGACCGACATCACCCGCTGCTGCTTCGTCTCTCGTGCACATAAAAGATAAAGAAAGAAAAAAACACACCTTCGGTGTTAGTGCGGCGGCTTCATTACAGCCGAAATGGCAGATGTGGGAAAGGGCTTTCATCGGTGGCTTTTCAAAGGCAGTCACTTCAGAGATCCTTCGCCCCAGGGTTCCCCTCAACTACATTTAATGATGACTCACCTGTTCACTTTAAACACCGTGAGGGGGACCAGTTCAGCAGCAGGCACGCGGGGAAGCCAATCCTCCGACGCTCTTAAATAAATGAAGCCGGGCACTTCATCGGAGGGGATGGGGATACGGGCACATGCATAACACGGGCCTCATGACAGGTGAGGCGCAAAGTGGAAACAAGAAGAGATACAGAGAGAGAGAGAGAGAGAGAGAAAGCCCTGCAGGCTTCGCCTGGCCCCGCTGAGTCACCGTCTACACACACTTGTCCACATCATGACTCAGTGACAAGCACGAGTATTTATACCGAGGATGTTTCTCCTGTGTGGATCAGGGAGCATGAGATTTGAACTCTCAGCAGTTTACTGGAGTTGTCTTGTTTTCAAACAGCGGTGATTTCTCCCTATTTTTACCGCATCACGATATGAAGTCATGCTCTGACTAATTGTTGCAATGCTTTCGTAATGAGAAGTTATTCATCATTGATCAGAGGAGAGCAGGCATACCGCTTCCTTCGAGGGAAAGCTGAGAGTCATGCACATCTATTGATAGCTTGGTGTCACATAATAGATCAAAGCAACGTTTGCCATTCAATATTAGAATTCAATCATTTATTGCAGTGATTCCTAATTAAAAACAGTCATCCCAGTCAACCCAAGGGGCTGTAGTAGAGAGGCTGGTTCTGGGTTGAGTTTTGAATCGTGTGTAAGTTCAAGTCAACATTGAAATGCCAAGTGAACAGAGATAGAGTCTGGGGTGTAATGGAACAATGTGAAAGACCCAGACTTACACAGAAACTCACTGGGGATCATTATTCAAAGGAAATAAATAAGAATCAGCAGCTGGATAAAAGGCACCACAGCGGCTCTTTTGTTGATGGTCTTGGTTTCTCAAGAAAATCAATCAGCCTTGACAGGAAATGGGAGTGAGAGAAAAAAAAATGTATATTCTATTTCTGCTTTTGTTGTTTTTGAGATTGGAAGAAAAGGTCACATCCCTCCATCACCACCTCTCTCTTGTATATTTTTGCATCCCAGACTCACATTAGGAAAGAACACGGTGGATCTACAGTACAGGCCACTGGCCTATGAATAATTCATTTGGGGACAGGGATCTGTTTGCCCCCTCTGCCTCTGGTGCATGCGCCTGTGCACCTGGTGCCATTTGGCCACGGCACACGCATCTCTAATTATCCAGGAGCACATCTGTGGATCTCCGCGCGCCCTTTTCCCTCCACATCCACATCGATCCCGGCCAGGTCGGATCAATGCGGGGGGGAAGCGAGAAACTCACGCGTGAATAACTTATAGTATATATGTGCAGGGAGAGGGGGTTTGGAGTTTGGGGGGGGGGGGGGGGGGGGGCGTGGGGGGGGGGGGGGGGGGGGGGGGGGGGGGGGGGGGGGGCGTTGATGCGTCTTTGTGCGCGAGGGAACGTGAAGACAAGTGTGTTTGAGTGACTACAGGGCGAGTCGTTCCTGCGGCTGTGGGTGAGATCCACTCCACGATCACACTCTGAGACGGGAGCCTCCTGAGTCCGGACCGGTGATGGAGCCGGTGAGTGGGCCGCCTGCTCCGCGTTTGAACGGCCACCGCTGGTGACAAGACGGCCGACGCGCGCCCGTGACGCACGGCTCCACTTGGCACCGCCGCTCGGACACTTCCGCCGCACCTGACGCGCGCCGATGGGGACTGGTCCGCGCGTGTGAGTGGCGGCGGCCGCCGCTCTCCGTTTCAGCACTGTGGACAGCGCTCATCGTGGGAAGTTGGGAAGAGGACGCACGGGGGTTGCTGGCGTGGCTGGGGGAGAGGGGTGGGGGGGGTGTGTGGTGGGGAATCGAACTGGAATGAAGAGTAGCTGGAGCCGCCGGAGAGGTGCGCCACGCGTGACCATGGTTGTTCCCAAGTCCTCATTGTCCACCACCGGCGCAGGTAACCCGCGCGTGGAGCCTCTGGAGTGAGACATGGACTCTGCTGACATCATCTTCGCGTTGCTCATCGTCGTGGTCGCGGTCGTCTCGCTGTTGTCCAACTTGTTGGTGCTGCTATGTTTCGTGCACAGCACCGAGATCCGCCGGCAGGTGCCCGGGGTCTTCACCATGAACTTGTCCTTCTGCAACATCCTCATCACGGTGCTCAACATGCCCGCCACGCTGGTGGGCATCGTCCGCAACCAGCAGCCCTTCGGGGACTGCGTGTGCCGCACGGTGAGTTTCCTGGAGACCTTCCTCACCGCCAACACCATGCTGAGCATGGCCGCCCTCAGCATAGACCGCTGGATCGCCGTGGTCTTCCCCCTCAGCTACTCCACTAAGATGCGCTACAAGGACGCGCTGATCATGGTGTCCTACTCCTGGCTCCACTCCTTCACCTTCTCCCTCACGGCGCTGCTCTTCTCCTGGCTCGACTACAGCGACGTGTACGCCTCGTGCACCCTGCAGCCGCGGGAGCGGGGCAGCGACAGGATTAAGTTCACGGTCTTCACCGTGGTGTTCCACGCCACCAGCTTCATGATGTCCCTGCTCATCCTCTGCTTCACCTACCTGAAGGTGCTGAAAGTGGCCAGGTTCCACTGCAAGAGGATTGACATCATCACCATGCAGACTCTGTTCCTGCTGGTTGACATCCACCCCAGGTACTCGTGCACGCCTGCCGTGGAAGTTTCAGAAGAGCCTTGGTGTAGTTTAGTGGTGTTTAAACGTGTATTTCTGATTCCAGCGTGAAGCAAAAGTGTTTAGCAGAACAAAAGAGGAGGAAACAAAGGGCCACCAAGAAGATCAGCATCTTCATTGGCTCATTCATCATCTGCTTTGCCCCTTATGTAATTACCAGGTGAGTCATATTCATAACAACCCATGCATCATTTCATTTGCTTCCAAACTTCTCCACAAGTCCTTGAAATAAATGCCCTGGACTGTAATCAACGATGACCTTGCAAGTAATCGCGTTAACTGTGAGTATAATGAGCAAATAACCCCACCCCGGCTTCCATTAGTGTTGTTGTGTTGCTCCGTAAAAACACACATCTCTCACACACAGGATCAGATTAGACACAATCCAACGCCATCACATTATAGCCCAGGCTCACCTGATACCACACTCGCTGCTTATCGGGACCCCAAGCTCTGACTTATTGTCATGTATCTGAGGCAAGAGGCAGCTCATTAGTCACCTGCACTGTGGCGATGTAAACAGACGCCGACATGAACACACAGAAAACACAGCCGGGCAAACACAAACAGCAGAGACCACAGAAAAGTGCCTCCCACAGTAAATAGGAAACGCTTCAGGGGTTCATGTGGCTGCTGTCAGCCAGATGTGCTGCTGCTGCTGCTGCTGCTGCTGCTGCTGCTGCTGCTGTGACATACAGTGTGTGGTGTGAGCACAATGTATGGCAGGGAACAGGGAGTACTCTCTGTCAGTGTAGAAGCATCTGCATAATTGGAACAACCTCTTGAACCAGGACTACACCTACTACATGACTGAGTGACTGCCGGAGCCACAACATCTGATTAGTTTGATTTGAAGAACAACGTGTCACCCGTTTTATACTTTTTAATGCGTATTTAAACACTTCATTGACATAATCTCCACCTGATGCTTCACTTGCATTTTTAGTTCATTAAATCAATTGTCAAAACAGTCAGGGACTGTGTGGAAATTCAAGGGAACCACATCGTTCAGGCCCCGTCCCTTACCATGACAGATATTTCCGTAAAGAAATAATAGCATGGATGATTAAAGTGCAAAAATAAACAAATCTTATTAAAAAATGAATTTAGCTCCATACATATAATATTGTATTCTACATGAATAGAGAATCCAAAAACCAAATCTAGCAAAGAAATGAAGTGAGAAAAAGCACATTACTCATTCCTTTTCATACCTTGTGTATATATTACTCCAATTTTCATTTGTTTTCTAAATTACTATTCCTTTATCTATGACAAATCATACACTATGAGACATTGCGATTCTAAATGACAATTTTCGTTCACAATTTCAATTCAACTGCACACCTGAAATGCAATTTAATTTTTGGTTTCTTTGTAACTGCTGTTATCAAATATGTCACAGCTAATCTAAGATGAAGAATAACCAGTGTCTCCTCTCTCATCATTTTCACACAGTCTCCAACATGTTCGCAGCGCTGGGTTCGGTCTTACACTGTGTTCAGTCATGTCTCTGCTGCTTCCCCTTCAGGTTGGCTGAACTTCTACCTTTTGTGGACGTCAACCGTCACTGGGGAATCATCAGTAAGTGCCTGACGTACAGCAAGGCTGCGTCTGACCCCTTCGCATACTCCCTCCTACGTCAGCAGTACAAGAAAGTCCTGGTTACAGTCGTCAACAGGCTGCTCCGCCGCGACCTGTACCCTTCGTCTGGCCATAACAGCTCTTTAGACACAGAGAACGACTACTGTCTCCAGAGGATCAGCTAATGGCAAATGTGCGGACGTGACAGATACACACCACACCGCCGGCCAAAAACAGAAAGGTTGCCTCTCGGAGGAGGGGGAGGATGGAGGAGGAGGAGGAAGGAGAAGACCATGGGCGGAGGCGAAGAATTAGGAGGGAGACAGAGTGGACAGGATATTAGAAGGAAAGGGAGACGAGACGAGATGGTGGGCACAGATTGTGGGAAGAGGGGAGGCGGGGTGAGGACAGAGCAAAAATAAGAAAGATAGTGGGTGGAGAAGATTGAACAGACAGTAATGAGGGGGAGGACGGACCGGCAAAGAAATGGAGAGCAAGGCACGATGGGTGAGGGGGAGACAGATGGGGAGTGACAAGGATGATGTGGCCTCAGACAGTATTGGTAAACATGGGATCTTTAATTCATCAGCACACACACACACACACACACACACACATACAACCCCCCCCCCCCCCCCCCCCCCCCCCCCCCCCCCCCCATGCAGATTCACACGCAGACAAATCAATGTCATGAGTTTAGAATGGAGGTGATTGTGAAGGGGCTGCCACAGACCATTTCACTCTGTGAGAGAAGTGGCCTTTTGTGCTGGACCTATCACTTTTGAACGATTTTGTCAAATCCACATCTTGTGACCTTTCCTCCTCCCTCTGCTGCAAAACACAGAGACGCTCGCTGCTGCTGCTGCTGGAGGAGACGGAAGCAGGGGAAAGCAAAGCATGTGTTGTCCCTGTGTTTGGGTGAAGTACCTTCAGTGGATGGATGTGAGACTCAGCTGCTGCACATTGTTGCCATGTTCTGTATTGACCGCATTAGAATACTTTGCAGTGTCATGTCAGTCACTGAATATTGATGCACTTTGTCTAAACCTCTCAGAGCTACTAGAGACACAGGAGCCAAAGGCAGATTCCATGTACACCACCATGTTCAAGGATGGGACTGGTGATGCTCTAGATTTTTGGTTATTGTCAACAAGTGTCTTGAAAAGATGAAAGCTGACTTGGTCTCTTAAGTGCTGCCAAAACTCTCTGAGGACATCCAGTGTTTTTGGACCGATTCAAAGACCAACATGTTTATTTATGATTGGCCCTCATTTTCATGTAAATTCAACAAAAGAAGAAAGAAATGAGGACTAGTATCTGAAATACTACTGTTTTCACTAATATTCCCAAATTGTATAATAGAAGTAAAGGTTTTATATACTGAAAAAAACAATAATAGCAAATATGAAAATAATATATTTTTTTAAATAATGGTTAAACGATATAGGATCAAACAAAGGCAATTTGAGTATTTAAATGTAAAGCAATCATCAATCAAAAGAATAAATGATATGTAATCATGAGCGTTACATATGTTGGAGTGGCAAGTAAGTTGAATGGATGCAGCTGGATGAGCTCATTTCAGGTTTTGGTCTTTTCACGTGTTATTTGCTGACTGTACCAAAAAACCCAGCATCACCAGATTCTCCCTGGAAACTGAGTG
Organism: Chascanopsetta lugubris; assembly: GCA_016785325.1. Taxonomy (NCBI): domain Eukaryota; kingdom Metazoa; phylum Chordata; class Actinopteri; order Pleuronectiformes; family Bothidae; genus Chascanopsetta; species Chascanopsetta lugubris. The sequence goes on along the minus strand of JAFBJT010107960.1, from coordinate 166,853 downwards.
TTACTGTGTAACTGAATGTACTAGCGACATAGCCCACTTTTATCTGTACATGCGTTTGTACGATTCTTTGTTTCACCAGTTGACTGGAGAAAAGATGTTTCTATGGATATTTAAATGATGATGTTGTTCTATATTTTGCACTGTACAGGAACAATGTTTTGTCTATGGGGGCTAATGTGATGTAGCATAGGAATGCTTTCAAAGTGCTTTAAAACACACTGTTCTGTTTGTGCCAGATTTCAAGATGTGACTTTATCTCAGCTCTTCTACACTTTCAACCAGAATAGCTGCTTTGTTATTATCAACACTGTTAATATCAAAAAGAACGGTTTCTTTCTATGTATTTTATGCACATGTATTTCTCCCCCTGTGAGCCACTAGCTCTTCTTTGACAGTGTGATTAGCTTTTAGTGGAATATGTGCAATAAAGGTTGTCCATTAGAGAGCTATTAAAAATATCAGTGTTTTCACAGTCATGTCAGACTTGATTGTATTTAAATTCTGTGCAATTATACTGATTTGTACTGCCAGCAGTACAACTGATGTTGTTATGACACCTTTAACTGGTGAGTATGGATCACTGTTAATCAAAACCAAGTGAATGTGAAAGGAAACTCTGATAATGCTCAACTCTTTGGTTCTTCTGTAACTCACAACTTTCTGCATTACGTCGTTTGCCTCATCATCTATTGGCCCTAATTACAAGGGAGATGAAATGTGTCATAAAAAATGGCTGAGGTGTCACCAGCATAATCTCTGTCACGGCACCATTATTGCCAAATGTAATTAACTCGATGGGTGAAAGATCATTTTTGAAGATTAGCTACCCTAATTTATTCTGACTCGGTAATGACTTGGGCTTAATGGGATGCATGGAAACAGAGCAACAGTAACTATTTGCAGCAGTAAGTGAAGGAATTTACATTTCTGTGACAAACCAAACCAGCAGACCCTCGAAGAATCCAGAAGTTTGTTGTAGAAACAGTTCAAGGTTGTATTGATGCCAGGTCCTGGCTTAATTAACATATCTTCTAATTAACACCTGTCATCTGGAACTTATTAAAAAGAAAGTGGTTATTAAAAGTGCTGTAAAAGGGAAGCTGCTGGCATTGTAATTAAGCCATTTCACAACTGCTTTCGTTTAAAATGAAAAGTCAACAGGGTGTCAACCAATTCTTAAAAACTGTTGAGTTACACTTGAAATATTAGTCTATAACTAGACTGCCTCAACTTATGTAAAAGGTAATTATAAAAAATTGCCAGTTGAAAAAAAAAATTCACCTATATTTTTTTATACAGGACCTTTAAAGACCTTCATATTTATGCGTGATTTTTTTTTTGGGGGGGGGGTAAAGACTTAGTAACGTAAAGTTTTACTTTATGGTAATATTACATAGTTGTCCCTACAGGTGCCTGTAACAGCTGTGCGTCATCCAATTCGTCAGTCAGCGTCATGTGACCAAAAAAGGCGCAATGATATCAAAGGATGAGCTACTACGTCACTGTCAACGGCAGGTACAAGGTAATATAGCTCTCTAATTCTCCCACTTTTGTTCATCTACGGTGAGACAAAGAACAATAAATAACATAAAAGTTCAGTGAAAAACTCAATGAGCCTGCTCCCTGTCGATTTAACCGAAAATATTTGCTATTTACGCCCAAAAAATCTTCGTTTGTGTATACCCTCGCTTATCCCCACATCACCTCGCGGTCATTTCCGTTGTAACCTGAGCGCTCACCGTAATGTGTGTAATAAGACGGCCCAGAGGGAAGTTCATAATCACACACACACACACACACACACACACACACACACACACACACACACGCACACACACACGCACACACACACAGACACACAGACACACACACACACACACTGTCTGCGAGGTGCCACATCGAAACGGAGCGTAGTAATGCGTCGGAAAACGAGCATCATGCTACTGCTGACCCTGCTGGAGTTGTTCGTCCTCGTTTCGTGTGTCCCTCCGCGGTGCGACCCCAAAGTCAGAGGTACAGTTATTTTTCCCTTTTATTCTATTTCTTTTATTCTATTTCTTTACTTTACTTTTTCCTGTGTGTGCCTGTGGACCTGCTGGATGAATTCTACATTCCTTTTTTCCATGTGGACTCTTAAGATTAACAGACTGAAGTTAGTGCCGTAAAACCTGCTTTAAAATAGGTGTTTACAACTTTTTAAATATTATATCTTAGACATATAAGGGATTTTATGAGTTACTGTTACTTTCAGTACTGTTACTGAAAATTACACTCAAGCTAGATAGCATTGCCTTGTAAAATGTTTAAAATAAAAAAATAAAGAGGATTTATGATCTTTTGCAAACACATGTGAAATTCAGGAAATTATTTTATAGGCCACATTGAGGCATTAATAGTAACCACTCTGCCACCTAGTGTCTGCCACTGTGTCTGTTAATGTCATTCTCATGTGTTTTGCAGGACAGTGTAAGCCAATCGAGCAAAAAGAAAAACGTGAGTATCCCTCGCGTCTGGTGGCTGTCAAACTGGGGTTGTTTGTTCTCCAGCTCCTCTCATGCTGGAGAACTATGTCATTCTTGAGTCTTCTGTTTTCTTACTTTTGAGCCTAAATCCACATCAATGACTCAGAGCTGGTGACATAAGTCATCCCACCCTCTCTCCCTGGCAGGACTCAATGCTTGTAAGAGAAGAATCCCTGTGGACTTCACTAATGTCTTTAAAACAACAAATTCAGAATGAAATCATCAGTCTCACAAGGCGTAGCCTTAAAGGTGCAGTGTGTAAGATTTGGTGACATCTAGAGGTGAAGTTGCATGTTGTATCCATCACCTCGCCCTCACCCTTCTGAACAGGCAGGAGAAGCTCTGGTCGACTTCAGTTGTGGTTAAAACTCATAAGATGTTCAGTGTGTCCACTCTGGGGCTACTGCAAAAACATGGCAGCCCCCGTAGAGAGGACCCACTCCTCATGTAAATACACATTAATGGACTCATTAAAGGGTAAGTGGGAAAATATGATATATTTACTTGATTATAAATTCATGAAAATGTCAGTATGTCATTGTTTTGTGATATTTTTGGAAGTGATGAAAATGACCAAAATCTTACACACTGCACCTTTTAATAGAATCTGTCCTGAAAGCCATAAAACTCATGTGTGTATTTTTAGAGTGATCAGTGGGACCATGAAATATTAAAATCCTAATTTCCTGAGATAATAGAAATATTTGGGAGATGGTGATTGAAGATGGCAAAATGAGACTAAGTGGAGATACAGTGGAATAGGATTGATGAAGACGTCTACTGTGTAATCTCATCAACTCTTAAAGGCACAATGTGTAGAATGTTTCCGGGCATATTTCAGCAGAAATGAATAAGTGTTCCTCCTCTTAATTGTTTGTTTTTGTTTACTTCAGCCAAATGCACAGATGTCTTACTTTCCTACTGCGAGGACATGCCCTACACACAGACCATGTTCCCGAACATCCTCGGCCACAAGAGCCGCGAGGACGCAGAGGGGGGTGCCGAGTACCTTCTCATGAGTGTGGTGGAGTCGCTGCTTGGAGGAGAGTGTCACACTGAGATCCGAATGCTGGGCTGCTCGGTGTTGGTCCCCCGCTGCGAGAACGCAAAGGTGCTGAAACCATGTCGCACCTCCTGCGAGGCGGTGCGTGAGAGTTGCAGCCACGCTGTCCAGGCGATAGAGATGGCCTGGCCGTACTTCCTGGACTGTGATCGCTTCTTTGTCAGTGAAGAAGAGGGATGCTACGACCCACTGGAAGGACTAAAAGGTGAGGACAATATCATTAAGATCGTGGCATAAGTATTTTCACCTTATAGTTTCTAAAGTCTATCGTTTGTTAATTTTTTAACCTCTCCGTTTTTGAGCTCCTTGTATTGAAAGTGAGAGTTTTTGAGCTCCTGTTGATCCTTTTCTGAAACACATTGACTGCAGACATCTGGCTTGTTGACATTCTATTGTGGCTCACCTCAACTTGAAGTCTGACTTGAATGCCTTAGTTCCCCACTTAAACTCTAACTCACACTTGGTTCTGTGGTTGTTTTTGTGTTTTACTAGAAAGCCAGTGTTGTAAACACTGTCTTAATGCTCGTAACAAAACAGGGGAAAACAACGTCTAGCAGTATATTCTGAAAACCTGTCAAACAAGTAAAGTGAACGACACAGCAGAGACGAAAGGTTCTGCAGCTGTGGAGAGGAGAAATCATGTGTTAGCCATATGATGGCCTACATATGAGAACTACAGGAACCTCTGCACAAGACGAGAGGAACTGATTTATACAGTGAGTCATGTCAATTTGGCATCACTGTAAAATTAAATATGGATGTGATTATCAAAGTATTAAAGTTGACTGATGAAATGCACCATGCCGTCCTGACCTGACCTCACTTTTTATAGTCGTGCTAGTTCTTATTTTCGGTGTGGTGCTTCCTCCTATGTTTGGTAAAGTATCACTTTAGATATTTCACATCAATTATTACATTATGTTCTTCTTATGATCTTTAAGTGAAAGGGATCAGTCTTCCATTATCTGTATCAAGTTATCTAAAAAACAAAGGTCAGGACAGGGTGAGGGTTTAGGAGGTGAAACAGTTCGTAAAATAGAAGGTTTCATTCTCAACAGAACAAATTCCTCCCTTTCATCAGTCACTCGGAGCCAAAGCCAAAAAACAAGGCCTCGTCTGCCAGCTCTGAATTCACAGCAAATTAATCAGGTTCATTTAGACATGGCTGTAAAACTAAAATGTTGACTTCCAACTGAATCCCTTTACAGCTTTCTAACTGTATTTAAGTCCACACTGTAAATCATGTTTTTGAAATCCATATTAGCAGTCGAGACACAGTCTTAGTGCCGATGTGAATGTGACGTTTCTGTTGTTTGATCTACCATCTGGTTAAGACATTCTTATATATTGTCTAAACATGGGCATTCGACATCAGCAGGCTGGACATATTTTAATGCATCAGTTTAAAGAAAAAGTATATCAAATTCCTCAGGAATTTTCTTTCCATACATTCCTCCTGGTTTCTTCTGCAGATGCCAGACTTTACGAATATCCCGTTTATACCCTGGCTCTGCTGAAAGAATGAAAGCAATGCATTTAATAGAAAGATCGAACATGTGCTTGGTCGCTAAGAACCCAAACGCACATTAATCAAAAGAGATTTCTTTACAGCAGGGCCAGATGCCGAGATGCTTGACTATATGGAGATTCCTCCTCCAGTGGAGCCACGTCCCTCAATACAGTTCACGTATCACAGCAACGCTCAGATGATCAGCATCCTGAAGAAAACTGAGGAGCAGTGTTCCAGCATTGCCAAGACCTACAGCATCGGACGCAGCATGGAGGGCAGGGAGCTGCTGGTGATTGAGTTCTCAAACAACCCAGGTCAACACGAACTGCGTGAGTAAAACTTAGCAGACACTGATTGAAGATTATATTGAAAGATTAGCAAGGTTTCCCAAGATGTCTTTATCAAACTCTTATGACAACATGATGATTCAGTGACTGTAACTGTGGTCTCTGCAGTCGAACCTGAGATGAAGTACATTGGAAACATGCATGGAAATGAAGCCCTGGGCCGCCAGCTGCTCATCTACTTGGCTCAGCACCTGTGCTCGGAGTATCTGCAGGGGAATGAGCGAGTCCAGACCCTCATCAACACCACCCGCATCCATATCCTGCCCTCCATGAACCCCGACGGATACGAGTTGGCTGTCTCTGGCCTCCAGGACAGCGGCTACGGGGATAATGAGGACGAGGTTTGTACAAAGTTGTGCAGATCAATTTCCTCTTAAATGTTCTAAATGTCTTTCTGGGTTCAAATCTGTTTCTCTCTTGATTCCACAGGAGATTCGATATGATAATTCAAACATCGGTCGAAACAACGCTCAGAACTTAGACCTGAACAGAAACTTCCCTGATCTGACCTCCATTGTTTACAGCCGACGCAGACAAAGAACCTACCGCACTGACCACGTTCCAATCCCAGACTATTACTGGTTTGGTAAGGTACTGTGTGAATCCTTATCCATACACACCAGCTACTTTATTTTATGTCGCAACGAGTGAAATCGTCAGTGAAGTTGAATAAACTTGATTTGTTTACATTCTTGGTCTGAAACAAGTCTTATTGCTGTGATGCAGGTTGCACCAGAGACGTACGCTGTCATGAAGTGGATCCGTTCGATTCCATTTGTGCTCTCTGCCAACTTCCATGGAGGTGACCTGGTGGTGTCTTACCCCTACCATCTGTCAAAACACCCACGGGAACACACCTGGTTCTCCCCGACACCAGATGATCAGGTGAGATATGAACTGAAAAGATATTGCTGGTAGAAAAAGAAATGAATAGATTTGATTGGTAAAAATGTATAGCAGAAAATTTGAATATGCACAGAATGAATCATTCTGATGACAGAACTGTTATATTTACCAATGTTGGTAAAGTGTCAAATGTGCTCTTTAAATCTGATGCTTTCAAGCCAAATGTGTACATTAAATGTCTTTGTTTTAAAAAAAAAATACATAGTCTTTAATAGAACCATCAATTCGCCTCAAGAGGAGAAATGTTTTACTTTAAAGTATTTCAAAATCTTTACCAAAGGAGAAGATAAATAATACAGCAGTTTTTGTTCTTGTAGGTTTTCAAGTTTCTGGCTAAAGGATACTCCACCACCCACGAGAGGATGTCTAATGAAAATGCAAATTGTGGATCGTCTCGTCACAACAGTGAGAAAGGAATCGTAAATGGAGCACAGTGGTTCAGCACCACAGGCAGTAAGTTGGAGGACTGAACGTTACTGCTTAATAAAAAGTTGGGTGGAATCTGAGTCTCTAATAAAAGTGATTTATGGCCACTAGAGGTCACTCATGCATCAGGGTTTCAATGAGGTGAACTGGAGAAAAGTTCAACATAGTTTCTCAATGATTTCTGTGTAAAGTAGCTCTGATTTGTCTCTGTGCAGGTATGTCGGACTTCAACTATCTTCATAGCAACTGCTTTGAAGTCACGGTGGAGCTGGGCTGTGATAAATTCCCTGCTGAAGAGGAACTTTTCATTGGCTGGCACGAAAACCACGACGCCCTGCTCACATTTATGGAACTAGTAGGACCAAGCTCTGATTCACTATACTGATGAAATATTAGCATTAGCATTAATAAAGTATGATAGCAATAATTGAGCTACACATAGAATATAAACATTTGATATGAGTTTCATCTGTGCTGGAATCTTAATTCTGGCATACATTTTATTTCTGTAAATGATTTGCGATGGCATTCCTCAGGTCCATCATGGCATTAAAGGCATTGTGACAGATAAGGAGGGAAATGGAATAAAAGGAGCAAGAATCTCAATCAGCGGAGTACGACATGATATTATCACAGGTGCTTATAAGTCTGACACTTTCATGAATTAACACTTTTATTATTGTATTCTGTAATGATTTGCTTGTTAATCATTGTATATTCAATAATTCTGGATATATCTGAGATCTTCACGAAATTGCACATGTGCATACATTCTTCTAATGTTTAATCTTTAAATGAATAGTTGCATGTTCTTCTATTTTTGTTCTCAGCTGAAACTGGTGAGTACTGGCGCCTCCTCAACCCTGGCATCCACGTAGTGAGTGCCGTCGCGCCAGGCTACACCAGAGCTGTGAAGAAGGTCCGCATGCCTCGTCGAATGCAGACAGCAGGTAGGGTAGACTTTGTGCTGCAGAAAGCAGCGTTAGAGCCTGACACACTGGAGGAGGACTCCATCATCCCATTACAGGGCAGCTACGACCGCTTTGACCCTTTTAATCAGTACCAACGCTACACGATGATGGCCGACTTGAGCCAGAACCGTGAGGAGAGAGTGGAAAAGCCCTGGTGGTGGAGTTACTTTGTCTTGCCTGGTAGACCTGCCCCCACCTGGCTGCTACAACACTACTAGAGCCGTAAATATAGTAGTATTCACACACGCCTTGCTTCCATGTAAAACATGCACCGCCATTTATCATTGCTGATACACAGCTGAAAAGCTAGCTGGCTGGCCTTCATGTTAGCTTTTATGCTTTCAGTGTTGAATGGTTTTATAAGAAGATGTTAATACAAGCACTTTTAGCCTGCATTATTTTACTGAGAGCTTTGAGTCTCCAGAAACCATTTTATTTGTATTTCACCGCTCAAATAAAGAATTTTAATATAAAGTGTGTCACAAACGACATGTTATTGAAACCGGGTTGTGCTGAAGTTAACTCCCATCATTAAATTCTTAAAGAATGACCCCACAATTTTTTGTCTTGCATTTAACCAAAGTGACCACAAGGGGGCAGGGTCTATCAACTTCTGATGAGCTCAAGTTTACAATTACAGTGTAAGATGTGTTTCTGTTTTTAATCTGAAGAAACAAAGCATATAGATAAGGTATACTGTAACTTAATGATGTATCAGAGTTAATATAACAAAATGTTTCCACTTATTTGTTTCTTATGTGTTTTAAACCCAGAACTTGGGCTACGATCTAAACAATCTGTTTAGCAGGGACAGCTCCAATGACAGCAAGTCAAAAAACATCATGGATGAAAGTATTGAAAAATAGAGGCCAATTTGTCAAGGTAAGATAACTTCATCAACAGAAGGAAATAACCTAAGAAAAGCAAGTTATGGATATAACACTGCTATCGTAAAAAGTATCTGAATTTAGAGTTCCTCTTATAAACAGAATCGCTGTTAGGGATAAATAAGGGCGGGGGCAACGTGGGAAGCATGATAAAATCACATTGGCCTCAGACAAAGGTCGAAGAAAACTATTACAGAATCATAGAGGAGAGTCCACTTAGTGAACTACACGACCCATGACAAGTCGGTGGGAAAAAAGAGAAAGTACCAGGCTTCTCAGGGGATTTACAAAACACAAACACATGATTTGGCACCAAAATCTCAAAACCGCAGAGAATGAAGAAAAGAAACCTCCATTTAAAGCTATGTTGGGACACAATGTGCAGTGCATACAGTGAACTATTTCATTATATATCAAAATTGCATTTAAATTACTGTGATCTCTGCTTTCCTCAGGCAACATTGTGTAAATACCATCATATCCTTCCAGACCTACAATTGCAGCCATTATGTCAATGGAGCCATTATTTTAGAAGTAAGGCTCCAAAAACCGTTCATCAACAATTATTGATTTTACAACCACGCTCAAACTCAGCATATGATCTAACAGCTGTCATCAAAGCTAAAAGCTGTTGAGAGGATTTACACCTGATGTCAATAAAACCGGCTTATTCAAGGTAACTGGAAAATAATTATTACAATTAGGGGGTTGTGTGCTCATAAGAATATTAGTGCAATTACGTCACGTTCCACTTTCGTCATGAAAATGTTACATAGTTTCGGTTACAGCTTACAAACTAACTTTGGATTGAGGGTTGTTCCACTGAGCCAATGTCAGCCCTCAAAGTATAAACTTTGTTGTTACAGTGTAATTGTTTGTAATCTAAGAAAGAGTTGCAGCCATGGCTCCTCACATTCCTCATGTGTAAGTAAAGATGAACCTTGACATTAGATCACCTCTCTCTGACATGTAAACACAGTGATGTGACTGAGGTGTCAAACCGATCTGAACCTCTCTCCATATTCAGGAACGACTGCTTTGACTTGTCACATGCTTTCATTTTATTTATTTATTTTTTAACAAACATACGACAATCCCATGTTGGACTGACCCCATCTTGCCTTTTTGGGGCCAGCACCTCGAGCCACCCATGTCAGGTGGGGTGTTGGGTCACCAATTACTCAGTGAGGCTGAGAAAGCAGCAGAGAGCTGCCCTGACCTGCCATGTTGAGTTAGCGTTGCGCTTGTGGCAAGTAGGTACGTAATGCCTCGTTTCAGTTCAATGAACCTGCTCTCTGTTCTCAAAGGAGCTTTAATATGCTTACGTCCCCCCTCAAGATTGGTTTGTAACTATGGATATGTATGAAGGCTCAATCCACCATGTGAGAATAGTGCCACCAAGTGCCAGTATCACAGCAGGGAGGAGGGGTTACTTTTATTCAATTATTACTAAAACTTTTATTTTAAAAGCTGATAGAATTAGATTTAAAAAAAAATCTCTGTAGATTCATTTTCCAACGATGTATTGACAAAAATACACAAAAAGATGTTTCCTGGTCAGCAAGCTAATGATAATCTTATATGAAACAATGAAATGAAGATAAAAGGGAGTGGCTCATAGTTAATCAATGGGTTCCTGTAAATATAAAGTAGTAATGGAGGATTTAATGACATCTAGTGGTGAAGTGGTGAAGAACAAGTGGAACACGGTGCTCAGCATAACCTTCCACTCGCTCAAAATCTTCTTTCATTCATAAAGTTCCCCACACAGAGAGAAAGCCCTGTCTCAGAAATCATACATTCTTACTCTCATCCTGTTTCCTCCCTTTTTTATGATCCTTACAGGGGAGATTCACTGAGCCTTGCCAAAGTCACATAATTGCAAAAACAGCATTTCATTTCCCCAATAATGGCTCAATGTCAAGTTCAATTCAGTCTGCTTGTTAAGCGGCAGCAATTACCAAATGGTACATGTGCAGACAACTCCTCCAGTGGGTGATAATAAGCCACTTTCTTTGTTACAGACCCTGAACAAACTCGCGGGGGAACACGTGAAGCAAAGATAATGCGAGCAGTGGAGCGTGAGTGTATACAAAACCCCACCAATCGTCCTTGTAGAAAACCCCTCAGCTATGAAAAAAGCTGCTCCAACTGGGTTAAGGTGATTCCATTTTAATAGCGTTGGGATCCCCAACCACAACACCGGCTAACAATAGAAAATACAGCTGCTCGTTTGTAGAAGTCACTTCCCTTTGAAAATAAGAGGCTGCGTCCGGCTTGATTGGCCGCCGGTGTTTATGGACTTGGGAGGTACGCGGAGGATTTGAGGGCTTCTTTGTCGCCCTTTCTTCTGTTGGTTTGTTTGGGGTCTCCCCTTTGGTGTGACGGTCAGAGGTCACCATACAACGAGGCCACACGGGCTTAAATGTGACCCGTGGGCCCCGGTGACGAATCATGTTTGTTGACATGTCCCTGCACAGTTTGATTGTGTTCGCTTGTGGTGATTTGCTCCTGAAACGCTCTGATACTCTCTTAAAGGGAAGGTTCAAAGGGGAGAGGGTATGTGTACAGGTGACATCTGCTCATTCAAACATGGGACCTTGCCTGGTGCTGCATGGGGCCGCGCAGACTCTTCCGTTGTCATTAAGCTTGTTTGTTTTTACATTCAACTTTGCCACACGATTTTGCCCGTAGCAATTAGAGAGGGACAGTGAAATACTTCACAAAGACAAATATTCATCTATGTGTTTGTGATCACTGCTCTCTTTTGGGCTTCAGACTCGTATGCTCCTCGCTTTGTTTCTCATTTTCATTTATTGTTGGGTGAGGGCTTTTAGTCGGTGTTAATTGAATAGGTATGCAGTTTTGAACACATCTTTGTGTTTATGTTTGTGTGGTTGTTGTTGGGTTGTGTCGTGGTGCCTTCTAAAAACAGTAGTTTTTGTTTGATACACTCTTTGGCAGGATAGCACACAAACAACTGAACTTTCAAATGTCTCTGTGCTCTGTCCAAATGTGTCCACCAGGGGGTCAGTGAGCAGTAAGAGTCTGTTTTGTGTCTCTGCATTTCCCCTGTCAAATAAACAAATTCATGAAAAATGAGTCCTTGTTATTTGTTATCAATTGTGCATTTTCCACATGTATTATTGCTTCTGTGAAATCTTCATAACTCATGTCGCGTATCTTACTTATAATGAACCATAGTGTTGTACTGTTCCTTTAACTACAGTGTAAATAAAGATGAATGAATGCTTCTCCACTTTTTGTCCTTTTCCAGAAATCAAGCCATAATATCCCTGGAACCAAGTCCACCATCTTGTACGGTTGGAGCCAGTCTCATAGCCGTAACAATCGGGGGCATGGACCCAAGGTCCCTCTTGGAAGTCACGGTGAGTGGACTCTTTATCAAGCATGTCATTTCACATTCTTATATTTCATAATTACATGCTGCTCCTTGTGCCACGGATGAGTCGGGAGAGTCGGTGTGGACAGATAAGTTAACTGACACCATGTTTGTTAGGTCATATTTTTTTCCAAAATGCATAAAATATAGACGAGCGTTATCCGCGGCTTTTAAACCACAGCCATGCTGATGTCACCGATGTCACTGTTACCAGAGCAGGCTAGTGAATGCAGTCGTTCCTCTCCCTTAAGTATTTTTATTCTCTTAACATATGTTGCATATGTTCAGAGAGATTTCACTTTGCTTTGGCTTTGCATTTTTAACCAAGCTTAACAGGCAAATTCCTCCATGGCAACAAAATAATAGGGGAGATGATGTTGGCATATTTAAAGTCAACTCTCCTCTCACAGTCTGGGCTCCTCCCTCGCGAGTTATTCTCAGCAAAGCACATGTCTAGACGCCGCCAAATTTATGGGCAGAATAAAACATGAAGCACAATTGAAATAAGTGTTCTTGATCTTAATGCACATTATCGCTGCGTCCCACGGATAAAACACTTAAAAGTCAGTCATGAAGAAGAGAAGGCCCGAGGACTCTTTAGGCTGGGTACATGTCCAGCTACTTTAGCTGTCATGCAGCAACATCTCAGAGCCTTCGCCTGTGCACGGCTTAAGCCATTTAGCGGCGCCCTGGTTAACTGAAACCGACAAAACTTCTGATTCCAGCCCGATCTTAGAATAACACCCCTGGCGGCTGTGAAGCTGTCGTCGCCCATTTCGTCCAGCTCAGTCCCACAACTGCGTTTGTAGCTGACAGAAATGCAGAAGAAGATGCCTCGTGATGTTACAACTGTTGCCCAGAGAATTAAATCAAAAGGAAAACATTTAGAAAAAAGAAACCCGATCTGTCTGACAGTTGTAGAAAGGGGAAGGGGTGAGACTCGTTCTATGACTTGGAGAGTGTCAGACTTAAGGGCGCACAACTGCCACCACATGAATAAAAGAAGATGGCATTTGGCCACTTAAAGCCAGTGGGTTCTCCAAAGGCTAAAGCGTTGGATGATTGCGCTCAGATTTTTGCCAAGGGTTGCTCTTTGCTCAGACTAGTTGCCCAGAACGGAGCAGAGCAACAAGAGCGGGTGATGAGATGTGTACAGCTGTGCAGGGATGTGAACACTGGGCATGTGAGGAGTCAAATCTGCTCATGACACCGGACAAAATTTCGCTAAACATCACAGATCAAATGTTAAAGGAGTTTAGGGCTTAAATATGGCCGCTTGTATCACACTAACATCATGAGCTGACATTTCCAGTCCTATGAATATGTGTGTAGTGATGTAGTAAGAGATGTTATGGCAGGAATTTAATGAGTTATGTACAGAACAGTTACGTTAACGTTCCAATAGAAATGTGTATTGTTGTTTCCAGTGTAGTTTGCTGAGTTGACATCACATCCTGCAAACCCGCAACACGCCAAAGTGATGGAGCGGAACTCAGTCGACTGCCGCATGAAGACAAATGAGGTGACTGGACATATTATTGAGTTCTGAATCCAACGTGTAATGGCAGAAAAACTAATATCCAAAAAATGCATCATATAATATTTCATTTGTTGCAGAAGGACCTTTTTTCCTGCAATCATGAATCATGGTTGAGTCTGTGGCAAAACCACTCTCAGACATCACGGTGCAGACAGTCTGCGAGAGAAATGCTGTTTGTAAAGGCCAGTGTTTTCGTCACCGTGTGCTCATGCTAAAAAAGTTAATTAAGCATAGTCCCGTGCACATGAACTTTAAGCTCGTACTCGCAGTCAAGTGTGATCTGCCGTTAGCTGCACCGGGCTAATTATGTGATGATAAATCTTCTGTGGCATGAGGTAATTTCTCATTGCTCTTTAAAGATAGTAGAGAATGTGGCAGATAACTGCTTGAAGCCCTTTGCTAGTCAGCAGTGGCAAAGCTAAATGTGGCAGCAAGTGTCAGGCCAAATCAATACACGCTTCCCAGGATTCCTTTGGTGCCATAATCCAGGCTGCGGTGGGCACTGACCCTGGGGAGGCCTGGCCTCTTGTTTTCTTGCTCTGCTTTTCTATTTTTTTTCATAAGCAGATGCACTTCTGAATATGACAGCGCTGAGCACAAGCTAATTACCATGGAGAGAGAAAAAAAAAGAGAGTCGAATTTGTACTATAAACCACTTAGCTCATATCTCAGACACATCCAAACGCCTCTTCCCAACACTGGGCAGCGAGCTGTCCCCTGGGAAGAGGAGGTTGATTAAGAAAAAAAAAAAGAAAGTGGATGACCTCATGCTCAAAAGCCGGCACAGTTTTCACTTGCTCTGGTTGTGATCTCTTCATGTTGGGTGCATTGGCAGTGTTATGAGTCAAATATTCCCTTTAGTCAACAATTTCACCTCAGCAACTCCCATTTTTCCCATTTCATGAACTGCACTCTGTAGACGGTTCTAAGAAAGGCGCCCCCAGTGTCTTCCAGCTGATTTCACACATCCCATTATGTCATAATCTTTTATTATATGCCTTAAAATAACAAGAGATAATCCTGGAATCAGGCTAATCAGCCATGAAATCGAGGAATCTCCTTGACTAACTGGATTCCACCATAGCAAGTTAACACATGATGCACGTATGAGGAAAGAAATGTGAAATAAGTCATAAGAGCATACCAATTTTTTTTTTTATTCTATTTGGAAAAAATACAGATACTTGCCCCTGGAAAAATGATATTAACTTTCTGTCTGTATTGCAGGTTGTGGAATAAAATCCATATCTCACCAGGACCAGATCATTTCATCTCGTGTGTGGATCTGCAGGAGCGCAAGGAGGGATTTCCACTACATCACATCTTCCTATGTAAGCGGTGCTCACTTACTGAAAGCCATCACAGTGTCATTAAAAATGTAAAATTAACGTTTTTAAAGTGGAACATGATTCTGCTCTGTGCTCGCGGAAGGCAGTGAAGCGCGAAGGCTGCATATGAAATGCATTTGGTCATCCCCCTGGCAACAGGGAAGGAAAAAGGTGCACTGAGTGAAACGAGAGCAGATTGCTTTTATTCTTTATTTAGTGAGTTATTCTAGACACTGAGTCACAGATGCCCCGCCACTGTACAAATCCTTCTTGCTCAATTGAGAATGTCGGAAGAAAACATTGAAGGCCCCAGCATCTGTGAGGTATATGTGAAAAGCACCTCTTGGATATTTGTCTCAAATGTGTTTTCACAGATTTTGAAAAAAGTATAAAAACATCACTTTGCCATAAAAAATACACTGGGTGAGCAAGTGGCAGGAGTGTGTCCTTTTTCGCTTAATGCTTTTATTAACAGTATCACAAACATCGAGTGTCATCAATCTCAATCATCCACAATGGACCTCTAAGATTTGCCAAATAGGAGTCTCAGATATACAGTAGTTGCCCCAGTCGCCCCCTAATTATGTCAATGTTTCATGTTCCCTCTTTTAGTTCCTCTTCACCCTCACATTTTGCCTCAGCTTCCTAAAGGAACTGTGGATTTAGAGGCACCGATCATTTCCCCTTCTTGTCATCATCAATCATAATTACGCAACCATTTCTTCACCTTGGATCAATTTGTGCCATTGAGATCAAACAGCGGTGTTAATGGGCGCCCAGATTTCTCCCAAGGTAATCTATATCATGTGGTGTGAACGCTGCCCTTTCAAGCCTCCGGTCTGCTGGTGCTGCGTATTGTTTGTCAGCGACAGAGTATTCCCTGCTGCCAAGATGTTAATACTCTATATTTTATGTCCCATCTACTACAGGATTAATCCCAAAGTCAGTACCACGGTTTTCATCATCAGAGCTACTGACAATATATGAATGCAACTGATCGTTATATTTGCTGGCTAAGCACACTACTGTCTGTCTTCATGTTTTAAAAAGTATTATTCAATCCAAAATATCAGGCATTGTTAGATATGCTTTGTAAAAGTGGTGGAACCCCTAAGTGCTATTGACAAGTGAACAAGCTCTAATCACCATTAGTTCACTCATAACACACACTGGGTCTTCAAAGGTTTCACCCACAGCACATTTACACCAAATTACTCTCACCACCAGAGTCACTGAGGGGGTCTGTTTCCATTCGGCTCTTCATGTGGACAGGATATTTCAAAAACACTGAGTGGATGTTGTGCTAAAGGTGGTTAAGAGCATTCAAAGAAACACTGCACAGTATCACTCATACTGGGAAGATTAAAGGGTGGAGGGCAAAGCCTCACTCACAGCAGCCAGGTGGATAAGTGGACATCATATTATATGAGTAGGTAGAGAAAGATCTAAGACTTCCACTGATGTTATTAGGTTGAATTTATTAGGATAGAAAGTAACCCCAAGATTTTCAGGTTGTATTTACATTTTAGCCTCTAAACTATGGTCATGATAAAAACATTTGACATGATTCTTGTCTTTATCTTGAATTCCTTAAAGTGGGTAACTTGATTTCTGATCTGTAATGCAACTCCGTTACTCCTCCGTTGGGGAGATTTAATTGTAGGTGAATTTTCATACAGTTTACAAACTACCATTATAACTACAGGTTCACTTACCAGCCTCTTTCCGGAACTCTGAGCGTTACAACAACTAACTCTGTCATCTCTTTAACTTTCAACAGGTCCATGAAAAGTCGATCCCATTCAAGAAGACGCCTACAACAGAGACCTCTGACATACGTGAGTAAGAGGATTTTTAGTTGGGATAATTTTTCACACTATGACAAAAACATATTGTTGTAAAGCTGATGCAATACACCAGAAGTGGGCAGGAATGACGGTGTACATGATGGGAGATGTAGTGATGTGTCCCCGCTCTTCCCTGACATGTTGTTGTAGTGAGATGTGTGGGCGTCCAGAGCAGAGAGATAAC
The DNA here is from genome assembly GCA_016785325.1 of Chascanopsetta lugubris. Classification (NCBI taxonomy): domain Eukaryota; kingdom Metazoa; phylum Chordata; class Actinopteri; order Pleuronectiformes; family Bothidae; genus Chascanopsetta; species Chascanopsetta lugubris. The sequence continues at coordinate 149,919 of JAFBJT010107960.1, read as the reverse complement.
ATCCACATTTCATGACATGCCGCTGGACGTACTGTAGAATTTCAAACCAACACTTGGACAACGGCTTAAACATCAATTGTCGGACTCCGCCGCCTATTCCATCACGTTTCTCCAAATTGCTTTGAAGCACATCATAAAGTCGCAGTTGCTTAAAAGGCATTATCATGCATACCCGGGAGGTGTAACACTATAACTCTGGGAAGTAGTGTAAGGAGCCGACTGCAACAGATGAAAGGCCATGAGCCTTACATGATGTGTTTGTAGTTAGCGGGAGGTGCTTGTTTTTTACCCCCATGTACTGTAGTTTAAGCACCCTGTCACTTTAAACTAGCAAGATCTGATATTTGGCCGGGTGACTGCAGAGAATGCTAATGCCTTGGAAGTTGTATCCTGTGGCTGTTTTTTGGCTCAAATTAAACCCAGAGAGGCACGAGGAAGAGGCCACCGGCAAAAGTGCCCACTTGAGAAAGGCTGGTAATGTAATCTTTCAACCCGCTCATGTGGGATCACAGACAGGCTGTAATAGAGGCCTGATGCTCCACACACTATTATTCGGTTATCCGTACGTCTAATGTCAAAGACATGAGCGGGTGTTCAATTTTCAGGGCTGAAATCCACAGAGTGTTAGTGGACAATTTGATCACTTGTTTATGAGTCTGAAACCTCAAAGCAACAGGGGTCCACTTTGCTTTTATTCACTATTACAGGTGTGAAATTGCAATGTCTTTTTTTAACTGAAGTAAAAGATATAAATACTGCTCCATCTTCTTGAAGTCCAGGGCTGAATCCTCTCTGACCAGTGGCTGGATGAAGTCTGTTTGGTCTGGTGTTTAAACTGGTGATGAAATCACATGGTCAGAAAGAACTAAAGAAATCTTCTATCACATCTTTAGACGTGTCAGGATCACTGCCAGTTCTCACCGAGATGTTTTCCTCTAAAGCAGTCTGACATGTGTGACGGGCTCTGGCAGTGATGCTTGGCGTTTCATGTGTGTCGCTCGAGGGAGACACACCAGCAAATACGTTTACTCGCCTCCAGTTCTCACTGTGGGCTGCACAGTCCACACCTCCCTCCACATCTCCATCCATCCAGGATGTCTACTCGGCTCATTTCGGAACATATTGTTGCTACTGTTGATAACCAGATCAAGCCTCCACTCCATGTTTGTTTTGGCACAAAACCACACTCAGTTGTCTCCTCTTTGAGCTCCAGAAACATAGAAACAACAGCAATATTTAAAGCTGCGAAAACAGTTTCTTAGTCTCAGATATCAAGTGGGAATTCCAATGGGAGTTATTAATACCACACTGCTGAAACTCTGTGCATGGACATTAGCCCCGTACATTCTGTTCACCTTGTCATGATCGCAAAAACGCAGCCATTGGATTTAGTTTCAGAACTAAGGCGGCGGACTTGTGTTTTTGTAATATCAGGGATCTGTGTTTCTTTGAGTGTTTTTTGTTTTGCAATGTTTTCTGTCATTTAAAACGGCAAATGGTCAAATATTCATGTGAAAGTTTGTGCCCCATATTCGGCACTCTGCCCGAAAATGTGAAATGAACATTTCTTTAAACATAGAATCCACATTTATATAAGAGGAGCAGAAAGCATTGTCCTGTTTTCATCGGCTCCTGGCAACAAACAAAGTATCTGTCAGAACAGCTTTAGTGTTTTATTGCTCAGAGGAAACACAATACATTTTAAGCAGCTGATTTTCTGTGTTTATCTCAAACAGAGGCTCAGACCAAAACTGAAAAAGACAGTGACACATGCAAACGACGTCTGAGAAATCTAGAAAATTATGTTTTGCAGCCTGTGCTTCGAATGAATTAAAGATGCACAACCATAATGAGGGTTCTGTTCAAAACATTTTCACAAAGCTGCCTCCATAGATGCTTTTTGACGGATTCAATGTTGATGGCCCTGTTTCCTTCTCAATGATGAATAACTGGTTTCTAATTTCCAAATCTGTGGGTGTTTAATGAGGCCTGAGACATTTTATTCTCCCACTATAACACCGTGGACAGAATTGCGCGCTGCTGAGTGTAATCATGCAATGCTATCTGGCACAGACAACACTCCGGCTGCAGTGAGGCAAAACCTGCAGCCCAGAACTGCTCCACTTACGGGGCAGCTGATGTGAGGGGAGCAGACAGGCGAGAGTGGAAAGCCCTCCAGTCATGCAAAATGCAAAAGAAATATGACTTTATTACAGCTCCCTAATGGTGACATAACAATCTGTTCAGCCACTTCCCCTCCAAATCTCAGAGCATTCTGGGAGAGTGCTCTCGTTCCACTGGACGGGATGGGTCTGTAACCCCCCCCCCCCCCCCCCTTTGGGTCTGTACCCCCCCCCCCCCCTCTCTCTTTCTCCTTCCTGTGTGAGTGAGTTTAAACATCACTGAGTTTGAAACGCAGCTTCAACCAGCACGTCTGTGATTGCTTTTATTTATTTCTATTCTGTTCTGGATGATAGAGCAGTGAATGGACCTGACACACAACAACAGTCTGTTAGAAACTGTTGTCTACAGTCGCTGCACGGCTTTCAATTTATAGCCACTTTGCAAAAGTGGTCAGCATATGCAGAAATATGCTAAGGGTGCAGTGTGTTGGATTTTGGATGAGGTTGCGTGATTCAGCAGAATCCCTAAATCCCTACAGTGTCATTCAGTTATCATTCAAACTTCAAAGTGTTTAGTTTGTCCATTCTGTAAATCCACATACACCTGATATGAATATGAAGGGTAATGGAAATACTAATTCACACTTTCAGGTGATCATGCACATAAAACACCAATCATATATGTAATGTGATTGAAAAGACAAATGTAATTCGTGACACCAAAGGGTTCATCGTGTGATGCCTGGTGATAAATCTTTAACTTGGAACATTTTGCAGCTATCTATTTGTGGATTTAAAGTGTGTATATATATATATATATATATATATAAAGTAAAACACAAACTCTTGTTTTCTCTTCAGCAGAGCTATGGAATTAAAATGGTGAATAATACATGGCTGAAAGCATCCGTCTCCCCGAACTGCATCTCCTCTCTGGACACCAGGGGATTCGAAGGCAAGTATGCACTGATATTTACGAAGGCTTGTTTGTCTTGGGAAGAAATGAATGCTGTCGTATCATCTCAGCATTCACCTGTTTTAACGTACTTTCACAGAATCACCGTAACAATGAAGATCATCGACAGAGACCTCAGTGATTCTCATCGCCCACACCTTCCCTACTGTACCTTTAAAGCTGAAATGTCAGTTAAAGTCTCTGTTTTTTGCGTCAGACTGAAGTGACGCATACGTTTGTTGACAGCTTGAAGTGGCCGTGAACTGTGACCTTTTCGGCACATTCATTTTAGTTGATGGCTAATGTGGAGTAGCGTGCTAATGGAGGCTTTGATAGCAGCTGACAGGTTGTATGAGTCTTCTGAGCATCAGATCATCATGTTGATGAGAACTGCACCTCAGGCTGCTGTCAGGCTGGATCCACTTGTTGACCATCATGAGCTGCGTCAAGCATCTTCCAGCCTTCATTGCCAAATCGTAATTATTTTTGAGCAGTAATGGAAAGAGGCTGGCATCGTGGTTTGTTGTAATACGTCTGGCTTTTTAACATTTTTTTCATGCATGAACTATGTTTAACTGAGTGTCGAGTAATTCACATGGCGCTTGGTTCTGTTGCACCATCTGTATCTGCGGATCACTCGGAGCCACTGGATTAGTTTCAGATGAGTGGCTCTGGCAGAAATAGTTGGGCTGTTTCAAATTGTGTTTCAGCTAAGATTCCAACTAGGGCCAGAGAGCTGGTGAATGGGTCAGCGCTGCTGGCAGTGAGGTGGCTTCACTGCTTAGCTCCAAAGTGATTGCTCATAGAAGAAGAGCACAGTGGGAAATAGTTCTTAAATTCCTCCTTCACAAAATAATCCGATTGGAAAATCAGAGCGAAGCTTAATGTCACACAATGTGACCCACTGCCCCAAAATGACCTTATTAAATAAAAGGAGATTAATTTGTTTTATTGTTAAATTGATGCTTTTATCCAGGGTGACTGGCTGGCGTAGTGATCCTGAACAGACCCACCTCGATGTGCATGTACATCCTGTTCATTTCCCATCTTCTAACCAGAGTTGATAGTCAGTCAAGCCAATCGGGGAATGTCTCATCTTTTAGCTTTCTAACAGCCTGCTCCTTTTTTGGCATCAAATCCAAAAGGTTGCCTCCTGTACTTAAAATATGGAAAGCCCACTCTTGTTGGAATGTGTCTTTCGGGGATTTGAACCCATGGAATGATGAATGTTTTTATGCAGGTCCTGCATCTACATGATGAGCCGCGGATAGAAGAAAAAAAGACGGATCCGATGGAGTAAAGCGTTGGGCCCAAGGAGGAGTTGCAGCTCCGTACCTTCATCCGCAACAGAAACCAGGAAATGCAAGGTGCGATTTCCAACTCTACACTCACACACACTCACTCACATGCTGACTGTTGTTTACTTTCACACAGAGACACACAATCAGACTCAGTCCACCCATCCATGCTGAGTTTAGACTTTTTTTAGCTTGGATGATGTAAATGGAGCTGTTCTCTTGTCGCCGTTTCCCCCCTTTGGTTTTGTGCAGTCGTGGGGTATTGCCCCTTCGTGAGGGCACAGCTTTCACGAGAGGGCCGATTGGAGGTGCTGGGACGCATTGATTTTCTATAGAGTACAGCCTGGTTATATTCACTTTTCCCAAATATTGCAATCCACCTTTTAAGGTTTGGTTGAAGTGAGGCAGCTGTGTTTAAAGTGTCATGTTGTAGAATAACCCAAACTCTTGGCTCATGAGGTTTTGCTGAAACTAAAGGTTGTTTCTCAGCAGCTGTATTTTAATGGTCATCCTGGTTCTCCTCAGCCATATGTAATGGTTTAACTGCGGTGATGAAACAGGCTGTTTGTGAGCCGCAGGTGCATCTACCTGGCAGGCAGCCACTCGGGCGATTAGCTCACAATCCAATGATCCCTATTTGGGGAGTAGTTATCCTTTTCACTGCATCAGCCTTGGCTTGACTTGTACAAGGCTCGTCCGCTGATCGCTCAGTGATATATATATATATATGTATATATATATATATAACGGGGTGGTTGTTTATGATATATATATATATATATATATTTGTGTGTGTGTGTGTTTACAGATGATAAATTCCCATGACTGAGCTGTTGCACTTTAGATTTCACACTGTCATACTGGATGAGTGGAGCGACGCGCAGCTGCTCAGCCCCCAGGTCAGAGTCGTACTCAGGAGCACATGCTGCCAATTCAGAAGGAGGCAAAGTGGTTGCAGTGCAGTTAATCACATTTTTTGTGGTGAAAGATGTGGGTCAGGTTATGTCCTGTTGCCAACTGGCTGGAAGAGGAGGGGACTTACACCAGCATTCTATTATCTGAATAGTTTCATGTCTAGTCAGCACCTTGACATTGTGATCGATGGAGACATTATTTTGGTTCTCACATTCACACAGTATGATGTCATAGAAGGGGAAGTAAAACTCTACTTCTCCGCTGATTTTGTGTAGGAAATACTTTCGCTTTAAATGCCATGTTAAATCAACAGTCATGTGATACGGGAGCACAATTATAACAATTCAATGCTGAACATTTCAGATTTCACTCTGAGCTGTAACAAAAGTCATTACAGAGCAACTAATAACCTGCTATTGATTAGAGGAAGAGTCCCTCAAGATTGAGAAACTGATATTCACACACAGAGCATCCACATCATGTAACCGGCTCCCGCACACAGACATTTATTCTTGTGCTCGCAAACACAGACTCTGTGCCTCTCTGCGGCGCGTTGGTCACAGAGGATTCTTTCCAATTCAGTCGATAGGCTTCCATTAAGAGGGGGTAGGCTGTCAAAGCAACCTGTGACCTCCTCGCGCCCTCTCGGAGCCCACTGGCCTCTGATGTTAGTATCAATATGAATTTCAGCCCCTTTGCAGCCATCAGCTGCAATTCCCAATGTCCATTAGTCTCAAGTATCTGTTTCCTCCAACTTGTACTATTGATTTAGATGTGTCTTTTTGCTCAGAGCGTGTACGCTGATCTTTAAAACAAGGACAGGGGATGGATCCAAGCATCATCACCTCTCCATACTCTGCTTAGGAAATGGTCACCTCTCTCACCCTCTCACCACTGTGATCTGTGTGGTTGTGCTCAGCAGCTGTCATCTGATCCTGGCTCTGATGACAACATGTAGTTTGAAGATGGGCAGCTCGGTGCCCTCAGAGGTCAGGGGTTTTCATCTCAGAGGCCTCAATTAAATGACCAGTTGTTGTCACACACAGACGAATATCACAGCAAATACTGAAGCACAATATGGTCACATCTCCCCTGTGGGCGTGAAGTGTGAGATTCTTTTTTTTCCTTCTCTAAAAACACCCATTAACATCTGTCACTTCAAATAAGTCATGATGTTCTAACAATGACTAATATTCATTAATGTGATAAGAGTTGATTTTAACTTGAGTTTATTTCAAACTGAAACTTTTAACAAATTGTGCCATTGAGTTTAAAAACACTTCAGTAGTGAGTGAGAATTTGTTTGTGTATAAAGTGAAATATGCAATTTCTTGGAGGAGGGAATAGTTTATGCATCTGACAAAAAAAACTGTGGGAAATTCATACTCCATATATAAATTACTTGACTTAAAGTACATGTCTATATGAATTATTGATATGAATAGAATATGCAAATCATTTAAGTGAGACTGAATGTTCTTTTGGACTAAATGCACCAAGTACAGCAAAGCCTCGCTCAGTGAGGTTGGTGTCATAGTGGAGAGAGACCTAAACAGTAGTTCTGTCATGTGTGACGAATCTGAAACTAAATGAATAACATTTAGGATACTGCATAAACTTGCCATAGTACTGTTTGGTAGTGTCCTCATGTTGTGTTACCCACCAGTCAAACCCAGCACCTCTCTCTCTCTCTCTCTCTCTCTCTCTCTCTCTCTCTCTCTCTCTCTCTCTCTCTCCCCTCATTTCCATCCATTTATCCATTAGCTGAGCCACTTATGTTTTTGGGGTAGAGGGGCCCCTCATTTCCACTCATCTCCCTACTATAGGTCTTTAAATAAATAAAATGCATTACATCTCCCTTAAATTCCAGACATGTAAGTGACAGAATGGGTTACTTTTCTTCATAATATAATAACGTTGACGTGTAGAAAGCAAGAAAGAAGAGGTATTTAAATGCACATTGCATACAATTTAGATTAAGTAGATCATTTGGCAGAAATGTAATTTAAGACAACAATCATGTTTTCATTAATGTATAATCACCTGAATGCACTGTCCTGTATATCTTTTAACTATAGTAGGACATGTTTCATCAGTGGCAATAGATTCTATACAGTTTGTTCCAATAACAGAAACCACACTGGTTTGCCCCCCACCTCCACCCTCCGGGGTGCTTATGTCCTCTCATAGCCTCCTCTCTGTGTCCAAGCTTTCTCTAAAGTGTGAAGAGCATGTGCTGACATTTGGTGGCTCCTCACTGTTGTGATATGTTCGCCACTAGGGGGCCTTCAGGCATGAGATTAAATATTCCTGGCTCCTGCAAGAGCATGATGTCTGACCTTTGGCTTTATTTGTGTCATCGCCACTCACCCAGGACCTTTTCATCAGATATGGCCATTGTAATCCCTCAGCCCCCATTCAATTTACAGAGGCACTCTGTCACTGCAGACCACTAAAGTCGACAAAATTAATGGATCAATAGCCCCTCTGAAAGCCTGGCGGGAGGCAGCGAATTCCCACCAGTCACTATCAAGTTACCAGTCATAATGAATGGGGTGTTGTTTATGTTGTAAAGTGCAGCGTCACTGAGCCCTCTGGACAAACCACCCTGTTAGCCACCGTTTAGCGCAGCAGGGATGAGATTGGGAAACTCAAACATTGGGAAGAATTCACTATTTTTGTAATAATGCATATGCTTACATTTGAAATTGCATCCAATGACTGTTAATAGTTTATACATTTTGAAAACTTGACCATCAAAACTGTTGTATTGCTAGATAGATTGTTTTATACCCAAACTCATAAAATGGACTACTACATAAATTGAGATTTTCTCAAATTTGAATGTTTTTAAGTTCATGACAAACAACTAATAAAACGTACTTCCTGAGGGTATAATAGTCATTTAAAATGATATTTCATTTCCCTTTTAAAAAAAGTAGTCATAGCAGACTCCAGCAGTTTCCTCTCAGCTTTAATACATTGTGCTTTCAGAATGAAAGTAAGCCCTCACAGTTAGTGGCCGCAGCTGCGTCACATCCAGCCTATCTCTAGGCAGCTTTTACAGTAATTGGTAGTAATTATAAATCCAGTCTGAGAATGCACAAAGAGAGCTCAGGGCAAACAGGCCTGTTTTTCAGCCCACGGTGCCAAGTGGTTTGAATGTAGATTAATGGGTCATTATCAGGGTTATTAAACAACTATTCATACATGCGGCTCTGCTTACAAACAGGGCCTGTGGTGAATGATTGATATGGAAATCCCAATCAAAGCTGACACTCAGTGTAGAGGAGACGAAATTGGGTCTGACAACATGTCAGCCTGTTTGAGACCACGACTAGCTGAGGATCTTTTAGCCGCCGCGCACACACACATGTGAAGAATACAGAGGTTGTAATACGACTGCAGTTTGTGCAAACATAGGTCTCCGCTTACATCCTCAGCGTTTCTCTCTGTGTGATTTAAAATGACTTATGCAAACTTCACAGGCTCGGTTAGCGGTGGTAAAACGAATCCTCCATGGTCAGGTCACATCGCTACATTTGCATGCGAGTGGCATGAGAGGAACTCCCACCACAATTCCGCAGCAGGGCCACATCATCACATGCAATTCACCATCAATGATTTCAAACAATAGCTCTGTGCGCTCGTACTTTTAACAGTGGATGGAAACCATGTGCGGCGTGGCTCATTGACGCTCACATTGGAGAAATGTGCTGACAACCCTGCACGGCCTCGAGGTGCACATCAGCCCCAGGATACCCCTGCCTGACTCGCCACTCTGCTCCTTCCCCTAGCTCAAAAAAAGAGAGAAACACTCTTTGTTGGCACCGTTGGCAGTAAGTCAATCGCATGTATTAAACTACCCCACAATGCTCGCCAGTCATCGATAGCCCTAAATGAGTGCATATGGTGTCTTGGCTGTTGGGCGTCTTTTTGATCAGGTGGAGAGTTTAATGGATTTTTCTGTGCCTCTGACAGACGAGGCCGACTCGCAGCAGAATGTGAGCAGCCGGTGGGGTCATTTGAACCTTGTGGTTGCAGAGCAGAGTGCTGAGACACAAAGAGCCAATGCTGCGTTCACAAGTGTCCGACAGCATGAGAGTCAGGAAGTCTGGCGACTCTAAACCCCACCCCACCCTGACCCCCACCACCACCACCACCACCACCACCACCACCCATCCCACACACACTCGCTAAGACACGCCAAGTGGGCACTTGGCACCCTCAGACCTGTAGTGCTATATTTCTGAAGACCTATATTCACTAACATTCATCTTTGACAGGCTTATAGCTACTAATATAAATGTTTGTCTCCTTTAAGCTCGTCATCTCATTTCTTATACGTGACAAACAATTTGAATGTAAACAAACAGAATCGAAAATCTTGTTTCATATTTAATGATTAGCTTTGAATCTGTAGTGATTATTTACATGAGTATACTATTGCGTCATTATGGATCATGAAATGCATAGAAAGTATTTATTTCCATCTGTAACTTAAGTAACTCATTTACACACACACACACGCACGCACACACACACACACACACACACACACACACACACACACACACACCGGCTTAACAACAAGAAATATTTAGGGGGAACTTGACCTAACTTCTTAAAGTTGCAATTAGAGTTAAAGATAGAAGTGTATAAACATTTTCAGATACACAACAGTTATGGTTAAATGCTTAGCACTAAGATGAACCATATGTTAAATATGAAGGTTTTATTAGAAATAGAGAAATATAAAATAGATATGTTTTTTAAATTAGAATTTACAATTCAGAATTTGCTTAAAACTTTCCGGCTTATATTCAAAAATGCAAACTTTTCAAACTAATCACAAATACTGTATTTGGTCTACTTTCAAAATTGTCTTACTGCTTAATATTACTACACTATCATCTAATGATACGTTTGTGTGCTTATCTGAAGGTCATAGATTCTTCATATTAATTTTCCAGGTTGCATATTTTTATGTTAAAGAATGAATGCTGATAATTATACATTTTAGTCTTGCAGTTACAACTCTGCTCCCAGATTTTAGAACAACGTTCACTTCCTTTTTTAATTTTTTTACTTTTAGTATTCTTCTGTTATTTACACGATTTGTAAAAACCCAAACTTTGTTTGCATCGCTGTCTTTCCTCTTATTTTTAGATAGACAAAATATTTTAAAGAAAACTTGTCCTCAACTCCTCATCTGGCTCGTATCCATTGTGCACAGTGACATGCTGCTCCATTGCGTGTGGTGCTAATGAGATACAGTGCATCTCGACATGCACAGTAAAGGTAGAGAGGAATTTAGCAGAGAAAACAACAGATTTGCAGGCAGACCAAGTGGTTGAGTGAACAGGTTAACAGCGACGGGGCCTTGAATGGCTGTGACAGGGAGAAAGCAGTGAGAGGCTCCAGCACTGAAGGGGGAAGTGACCCAGAAACAGTGTATAAGTGCAGCTTGCTGGGCCCTTTAGGAGAAATCTCTACAGAGGCACTGATGCAAGTCCTCCTAAATACACATTTCTCTGATTTCTCCCACTGTGGAGAAACATTATACTCAGGCACACTCAGGCGAGTTTCTTTCACAGCTGAAGCCTAATCTCAACATTTACAGTATTTAAAAATCTCCTCTTGTTCAAAAGTAAGAGTTTATTTTTAGTCAACGTGAGTTACAGCACAAACAATGTGGAGGCACAGTGGCGACATTTCTGTCACAATATAATTTGGCTTCATTAGGATGTTAAAATGCGCAAAGCTAGTACAATACGTACCCCTTTGTGTTAAATTGGAATTTAACTTTTAAATAAAGTATTGTAAATTTACTCAAAGGCCCAGAGGCAGAGGTAAAAATAGGATTCAACATAATAGGCTTGCACATATTTTGATATTTTCAGCATCGACCAGTTAGATTCTAATTATAAAGTGTTTGTATTATTTTCATAAACCAACAGTAAATTGTCTGTTCTTGGTCAAACTGATTTTACTCCACCATTTAATTGGACCTGTGGCTCAAGTACTTTTTGTGTATATTAGAGTAAAAGCAAAGTTAAGAGCAAAGTATGCCAAGAATATTGGACATAGGAAATTCACTTTGACGTTCATAAACCTCTTCATCGAGTTTTAAGCCAAAACACGCTGCAAAAAATATCCAACATACTTTTTTATTGCAAAATTCATCTTTGTCATAATATAATAACTGTATTCACAGTTCAAAAGATCAAGTGAAAACAAACGTGTTTTAAAAAATATCAATAACAATAAGATAAGGCCATAAATACAAAAGTAAAGTATTGCTCCACACAAACGGTCAGATGAGAAAGTATGTGAAAATGAAAAGTTGATGCAGCAGCTTCTACATTCAGTCTGGTGGCAATACTGCGTCAATTCAACTGCTCAGAGGAACTTCTACGCATGCGCAACTTTCTCTTAAAAATATCCCTTACCTTTAGAAATAATAATAATGATAATAACAATAATAACAATAATAATAATATAATAATTTGGGGAAATGGTCAAAAAGTGGCACATGCATGTCTTGGAATAGTTGATATGTTTACATCAAAGTTTCATGAATTTTATAAACTCAGTAAAATAAAATTCTAATAAAATTAAAAAAAGTGACAGGCTCCTGAAGTCCAGACTGGGTGTGACCGTGTCCTCGCATCATCGGTCCATCAGTCCGCATCGAACAGGCCAAAGTATTTGCCAGTGTTGGAGAAGTAGATGTAAGGCGCAGCGTTCGCAGTGGGGTAGATGACGGGGAACGGCATGGGTAACAAACACCCGCTCAGCAGGCCGCTGTCCTTGTAAAAAGTGGGTAATTGCACGCTCTTCCCCGCCTCGCTCAGCTGCTCTGCGGTCAGCGGACCCTCCATGTCCGTGCTCAGCTGCCGCTTCAGCTTGTTGCGCCGGTTCTGGAACCAGATCTTCACCTGGGTCTCTGTGAGCTGCAGCGAGCTGGCGAGGCAGGCTCGCTCCGAGCTGCTCAGGTAGCGCTTCATGTCGAACGTGGCCTCCAGCTGGAAGATCTGTCTCTTGGAGAAGATGGTGCGCGTCTTCTTCTTCACCGTGGCTTTGGTGTCCGGGGACGCGCTCTCCGTCTCCAGCCGCTGCTCCGGCGCGTCCTCGGCGTCGTGCGCACTCGGTGTCCCGGGACAGGGGGCGGCGGTTAGCGGTCCCGTGTGTCCCCCGCAGTCCGCAGGATGGAGCCTGGACTTCTCTGTGAACAAAGCGAGGACACGTTCGTTGATAGTAGTAGTAGTGTTAAAAAACGAGTCTCAGGCTCCTGACAACCCGTGCGTAAAAGACGCGTCAACACGTCAGTTGTCCTCCATCAGAATGCGATCATAACAATCACATTAGCCTTGAATCGGGTAGACTACAGTTGCCCCATGATAGAATATAAAACCAGACGTTTACAATAAATAATGTATGTTTCTTTTGTGCACGCTTCTGCCTGTAAACTCCTCCTGCAGCCTGTGTACGAATGCGACAATCACTTTAAAGAGACAACATTGAATTCCCAGACTCACCTGTCCCCTCTGAGCCGCTGTCCTGTCTCCTCCGGACGTCCCACACGTCTTCATACTGCGCCTTTAACTCCTCCGTACATCCACCGTCCCTCTTCGCCTCGGCGCCGTCACAGTCCCCGGCGTCCCGCAGGTTGAGGATGCTGTCGATGGTGAACGTCAAAGAGGCGCTCCGACCCGGGGCGTCCCCTTTGCTCATATTCCCCGGCATGTCATCCGCTCCCAGTCCTCCGAGATTCCCGAAACACCCACACCCACGGACGCTCCGCGCACCATCGCTCCGTGGCTGCGACTAGAGCGCGGAGGAGCGGGCGCGTAGCTCTTCAACGACCCGGAAGAGTGCGGTTTAGCGGGCTGTGATTGGTGAGGGCTGTGGGGCAGATGAGGGCGGGATGCAGGTCTCCAGTCTGGCTGCCATATTGTTGCCTCAAACACTTCGCTGTCATCAGTGCGTCTTGACATGAGCAAATCAAATCGTTGCATTCATCAGTGTTATCATCATAACATAGACATGGGGCATAAGTGCCACAGTGGGGGGATATGTTGTGTTGCAGCAGCAAAAAGTAACAGAACAACAGCTAAAAATAGTATCTAGTGAGGACAAGTTGAAAGCGATATAAACAAACACACATGAATTTACTCCAAGCCACTTTACGACAACACACAAGGTGCAAAAAGTGGGTGAGGTGTGAACTACACATCACCATGATGACTCCAAGTCGTATGGGTTTTTAATTTATTTCAGCACATCACGTCATATTCACATGTCAGCTTCATAACTCCCTGGCTTCATGAGATTAAACTGTAACAGTGGCCACTTAATGTCTTTAATCTCAGTGTAGTTTAAATCCTCTTCTTTACTTCCACTTTGACACTAAAACAATAACATGTCCAAGAATTGTCTCTCTGGCCGTTGTGAGAGTACAAGGACACATGCTCAGTTCGTTTTTATCCTGGGTCAACATATTACACATGCAGGGAAGCAAACAGTCGTCATGTTTTGTGCATAGATTTTATTCACTTGTGAACATAGCAGTGTACAAAAGTCTGTATGATAATCATAAATAAATGGTTGTCAGGTTTTAGAGTATTGCTTTAACTCTCATGGCTATCAAAAGTCACAAACAACTGCCTTCTCATTGATAATCAGCGTTTGCATTTGTCCAATTATCTCACAGTGCAGAAAGTCTCCAGAGGAGGAGAAGAATTAGTGTTCAGGCACAAATAAGAGTCAAAAAGGTTTAAAGCTTGAAGTTCAGACTGATTTAAAAGCTGGTGACAAAAGAAATGGTCCTTGTGTTACACGAAGACATACTGAGGTCTTAGGTGTAAAGTAGAGGGCTGGTAATCATCAGGAAAATGGAGACGGGATTGTCTTGGGAGACTGACTTATGTAACTTCAGAGTCAGAATTCAGAGTTTTCACAGCTTTGAAACAAAAAGATTTTTCTTCTTTGTAAATTCTCCTCTGAAATCTACAAATGTACCCACAATGTGTGGGTATTTCTTGTGCACAGTTTTACAAAGGCTGAAATACAAACGGCAGTTTTCAAATGATGTCCATACTCATTACTCCTCCAGCTCCAAATATTATGACCCTCAATTGTTCCCGTATGTGTGTGGGTCATCCTTACAATTGTGAAAAATAACCACAAATCAGAACCACATTTTAATGCTGTGAGGATCCCGTGTGAAGTTTCTTCGGGGCAGCGTTGTGGGCAGCTTCAAGAGTCAAGAAATGTCCCTCATACTTATTAAATCAAACAGAGTTCCATAAAAAATGTCAAGTCTTTGACATGAATTGAAACAACATTGCTAATGGATTTTTAAGATGCTACAAAGTTGAATCCCAACTGCTTTGAGATGAGGAATCCACCTCCATCTAAACCTGGCTTTATTTCCGAAATGCCACATCTAGACAAAGTCCCGAACCAGTTTCTACAGTCTCATCATTGTCCTTTGTATAGAGTGGATTGCAGATCACGCACAACTATCGGATAAAGTCCCCAAACAGTCACAAGCATCGAGTTTGTCTGTTTCAGCGTCACACCAGCCCTATCATATGTGGCGTCACATACGGCACAGGGTGGCTGAAGTGAGAAGTCAGTGGATAGTTCATGGCAGTAGAGAAGCCCACTGACAGCGGCGACACCGGGGGCAGGCTGCTGAGTGCGGCCACGCTCTCGCGATACAGCGCGGGAACTCTGACCACCCTCTGCGTGGCATAGGGACGCACGGGTGCCGTGCTGCCACCGGCCTCCATGTCCTCCGTGATCTGCCTCTTCCACTTGTTCCTGCGATTCTGGAACCAGATCTTCACCTGGGTCTCTGTGAGCTGCAGGGAGGCCGCCAGGCTGGCCCGCTCCGAGCTGCTCAGGTAGCGCTTCAGGTCGAATGTGGACTCCAGCTGGAAGACCTGACTCCGGCTGAACACGGTGCGGGTCTTCTTCTTGCGGGCCACTCTCGTGTCACCTGTGGAAAGAAGGGGGGCGGTAAGGATGGAACCAGGACGTCTTAGCTACGTCCCTGCTGTTTGTTGAAATTGGAGAGTTCAATTGACATGTTGGTGGCTGCAGGGAACGTTACATACAAATCACCCCCCTCCCCCTTAAATGAAAGAACAAAAACCACATGTTCAAATCTGCAGCCCCCACATTTGGATGCTCATGTCATGAGCTTGGCGCATGCGTAATTACGCACGCCTGTCTGTGCTCCCCGTGGGGCCCTCTTACGATGTAGCTCCTGTTGCCTCACCTGGCTCTGAGCCGTCCTCCCGAGAGAAACAGGAGGAGGGCGCGTCATCCTCCCTCTCATCCGTCAAACTGTCTCCCCCCGTCTCCTCCACCTCCTCACTCTCCTCCCCCCTCCCAGCAGGGGAACCCCGGCCACTGCTCTGCGCGGTCTCTCCGTGTCCAGCCGTGTGTCTTGGACCTGAGGGTCAGATGGATCAAGAGACGTCAATCTAACCATCTTATATCCTCCTCATATACTTGTGTCCGGTAGGACAATGGTGCAGTTTGGGACATTACGCACGGTGATTGCATCACGTGGGTCATAAATAAGCATGACATCCCTCTGTGCCAAACGCTGTTGGCTCCAGTGAAGCTGATCATTGGGGAGTTGGTGTGTTTTCATGCTCTGAATGAGAGAGGTTGAAAACATGCTGCAGCCATGCATTATGAATTAACCGCATTTTTGGCTCCATCCTCATCCACGTGGTGATTTTATAACTTTACGCACGGGTTAGGTTGGTTTTCGGGCGTGACGTAATCAATAATATCATTGTGCACGAGTGATAATTGACTCCTTATTCGTGAGATTAGCTTTAAGAGTTGTCAGCAGTCTGGTAAGCACAACTTAATCCTGCTGATCCGACATATATGAGCGAGGTTATCTGCAGGACAAACTCACACCATGCAGAGTTGACTGAGTGCGCCTTTAATCAGCCCAAAGGAAAACCCCTCGCTTACTTGTGGAGGTGCCATGCGCCGTGTTCGGGGATGTCCCCTCGTTGTCCAAACGTCCCGGAAACGTCACGGGGCTGTGGACGGGGACTCTGAAAGCCCGGGTCTCCCCCCGCTCCTCGGCTGAAGCCCCTCCGTCCGAGGGTCCCAGCAGATTCTCGATGTAAAAAGACGAACCTCTCGATGGAGCGCTGCGCTTCGATGCCGGCGCCCTGTCGTCCAACATGATGACTCGTGTTGTGTCCTCAATCTGATCCACGGCCTTTAACAACACACTCACAACCTGGATGCGGTGGGATCATTCCCGGGAGTGCGTCCCCGCTCCAGACACGGGTGTCCCCTGCTCTGCGTGAAGCGCGCAGACGCCCCGACCCATGGGCGCAGATAAGGCTCCAGCCCTCAGCTGCGATAGATCCGGATAAGAGAAGAATCCAAGAGTGGATTTAGTCCAAGAGAGACAAAAACAAAGGCGTGTGTCTTGTATCTGGGAGCCCGTGCGATCGGTGGTGGCTGTGCTCTGTGTGGAGGCAGCGCAGAGATGCTGTATTTAGGTCAATGGGAGCAAAGCGAAGCAGAGACAGTGTGTTGTCCTCAGGGCTGCAGAGATGGAGGCAGCTTCATGAAGAATGGCACAGTACCGCCTATTGGTTACACCGCTCCATGCACGCTCTCTTTTACATACACACACATCAAAACATCACATTAGACAAAACACATCACAGATTTTCTCCAGAAAATACGATTTTGCATCAATGACTCACTCATATATTTGAACTCATTTTCATTTACACTGGAATATCGATAACAGAAGGTTCCTCCACCACAGAGGTCAGAGCCCAAAATACGTGTCGTAAGAATAATTATTATGCTCATTAAATAGATGAAGATTATTAATCGTGTTAATGTGTTTGGTGATTAACAGATTTACCAAATGTTTCACTCTGCAGCCAAACAAATGACTTTTACTCACAAAACAGTTCATTTTCCCTGGTTTGAGCTCAGGGAATCAAACAGAATCATTTGCATTGAGCAGTCAAGTGAATATGTTTATGATAATATTTTTTCATTTATATCTGGATTTTGTTCATGTTTATAACTAATATTTTCCAGGAACACCCTGTAGACATAGTATATCCATTTGATGATTAGTATTTTTGTGTTATTGGTATTTGTATCTTTTACTATATGTATAACATTTATGTTGTTGTATTTGTAAATGACACAAAAATACATACACATTTATCAAAAAATCAGTTTAAATCAAATTTTACCGACATGAAAAAAATAACCCAAAAAACACAATTCTTAAAATAAGCAAATATTTTATTGATTTACATTTCTTAACATTTTTCTTAACATTCTTTACATTAGTATTTATCTTTCATTTTTAAGAATTCATTTTTATTCACTCTTTGTGATGTCACAATCCCACTCATTCACACTTGTCTTAAATTCTCAATTATTTAAATTGAGCTCGATAAACTTTGAATTTTAGAATCATAATAAAGTTTAAAAAAATACATAAAACACTTTACAGTCAAAACTTGGTTGCTAATTTGCATCAAGAAAATATGAAAAAGGACCTTCTGTTGTTTGTTTGCAAACGTATTTATAAATGACCCACAACACAAACACAGATTTGATTTCAAACATCATGTTACTTCCTCCCTCCCAGTGACGCTCAAAGGACCAATCAGTGTCCAGCACAGGCCTCAGAGAGCTGTCTCATGTTCACACTGAATCACCAGCTTTCATCACCAGCTCACAATCCTAATATGAACACTGCAGTGTGGATGAACCATGACGAATTGATATTTGTCTTCTCTTGGAAAGAGCCGCGGTTAAATGGCCGTAGATGGACCGACAGTGTGTGGCAGCTTAAAGATGAGTTCGTTACCAGTGAAGGTGGAAAATATATGTGAGGCTGTGAAGGCTGGAGTTAAAACAGCAGTGCGTTTGGAGTTGTAATAGGATTGAAACACCATGAAAAGCTTACTTTCATCTGTAGGTATAAGCTTGAACAAATACTTGAGACATTCCAGGCTGCAGGATCTCAGGCTGCATGTTGATTAGCCACATCTGATCCCAGTCTTTTGCTCAGTTTGTAGAAATGTGCAGTACGTGCACATCACTTCTGTAACACAACAGCAACACAAAGAGAGCAAATGCAGGAAGGTGAGCGGAGGAGTGATGTTCCGTCTCAGAGCAGTGAAAGTAAAGTGAGGGGGGAAAACAACAAACACTCTGTGTTCTCAGGAGAGTTGCTCAGCATCCGTCTTCACCGTGCCACCAAATTGACGTTGTAAAAGCCTCTTCGCTGCTAATAACCCATCGGCCTATTACACTCTGGATCCTGAGCAGCAAACCACTTTTTACAGGGACTCTCCAATTCACGCCAGACCTTACACAGAGTTCTAAATAGGGAACGTTGGTTATCAAGCTCATTTATTCTCGGCATTCTCTAAATGTCTCGGTAAACACAGGCAGTGTGTTAGATTTGTAACTAGTGTAATGATTGGAAAAGGAATTCAAAACAAAATGTTTATTCTAGTAAAGGTTAAACGAAGCTTGCCACCAACAGTTTGATCAAACAAAAAATAATTTAATGAACATTTACATACGATCATCTTACATGAAGGATTCTAGAAATATTTTCTTTGAAGACTGTGCAGACCAACATTTTTGGTTTAAGATTATTATCTCTTTGAGATATCCAATCATAATCTTAAAAAATTAATGTTTACTTCAAATGCACAGTTGTAGATTATAGACGCATAAACTAACTTTATACAGTTCTAGTAGATTTTTTCTGATATTCTATAAAATGCAACAATCACCATTAATGACACGAATGCCCATGTGTCCCCTAGAGAAGCTGTGATGATGTGTGTAAGAGTTTTAAAAGTGGCATTTTGTGGATTTGATGTGTTATTTTGCAGCAATGATCCAGACGGACATGTTTTTATGTCACTTTGAACGAAGCTCGAAATTATCTCATGCCACTTCACCAACAGCACTAACATAACACTTCCTGTCCTGTCTGTCCTCATTGTGAAGTGCTGCACAAGGCCATGCTCAGGATCTCCTAATTAAAGATGGCACTGCAGCCTTTACAGGCTTTAATACAACCAAGAGCTGGACCTTTAAATTACCTGAGGAATGAACTCTGTACCAGTTTCCCTGTTAGATGCAGCAGTGGAGGAGGAAAGTACACACCCTCTGATGTTTAAATAGCAATGCTCCTTTTGTCCATTAAGTCCTCCATTTATCAGAAAACCTACACAAAGTATCTAGTGTTAAGGATAATTTGCGTAAGTAATTGAATGAACACATTATTAATAGTCTTGTTTACATGTATTTAACTAATTCATACATGTATAGCATCATTATTGCACGGTTGCCAAATGCAACATAATATAAAGTAAATCAAATTCAAATAATGTCAAATACATAAATACTGTAGATATGGAGCATAAATGTCAGTAATTGAGTAAATATACCATGAGGATTTACTATTATGATATGAAATATGAATACTGTGCAATACATTTGCAAAAATGTTTAAAGCACCATGACATGTAAATACATTATAGCAACAGGATAAATGTAAGGTAATTGATCAAAAACAATAAGTAGCTTCTAAATTGAAAGTGTTGATATAAATATATTGCAGTCAAATTAATAAAAGTGATGTCCAAGTTTAGCATAATATAAACTGTATGTATAAGAAATAATGCACTGCCTCCAGATACATGTAATATAACTGAGCAAATTACTTCAACATGCGATGTGAATAGGTACTTTACAACTGAGTAATTGTCGTTATCAGTGTGTGTGTGTGACTTCTCCTTCATCCTCATAATATTAGTTCTTATTAGACCTTCGTGTCTTGAAGTCTGTGTATACAGCTGATTACTCTGATGTCTTCATCTCATTCATAACATCATCATCATAATGAGTCACATCCACATGAGCCTCTCCTGCTCCGTCATTAACAGTGTATATGTTTGTCTTCCATATGCACAATGGGAGTCCCTGTATATGGGGGGGTCCTCCACATCATTATTTCTGCCACTATAATGGAGCACTGTGGTGATTCAAGCCTCTGAGGTCAAAGCCATGGCCCAGAATGCAATAGTGTATATGAGGTCAGCAAGGTCCAGACATCTTAGGTCGGCCTTAACAGAGCCAGTCAACCAGAAGGGCCCTTTATGCCACGTCGAGCGTGGAGCTGTTGACGATTCCTTTTTTTAAAGGCTCTCTCTCCTTCAACCTCTGCTGCTGCTGCTGCTGCTTCACTCCACCTCGCTCTCTACGCCCTAATCAAAGGGCTCTGTTCATTCACACCCATCAGATGAGATGTTAAAGCTGTGTTTGCTCTGGCAGCTCATGTCAGAGAGGTCGGCGTCGGCCCCCGTGTGAAAACAGACCTCCAGGCTCCCACTGTCACTTTATCAGAAATGGCCCTTAATCTGTGTTTTATACCTGCTCACAAACTCCAAAAAGAACACTCCAGATTACAACCATCCAAACTGACACATACTTCTCCTGCTTAATCCCTATTAGCCCTCACCCCACTGCACCCGGAGCCCGATTCATGCGGCGCACAAAGCAAAAGCATTCTGGGAGCTGATGTGGTTTATTGCAACAGCTTGAGCAGCCTCTTTCAAAAGCTCGTCAAACAACAAGCTTGTTGTTGTTGTTGTTGTTTTTTTAGCTTTGTAGGTTTGATTTTTGTCTGTGGAGCCTCCAAAGAAAAACACATTTAGGTCCTGGCCGGAATAAACTATTAATGCCTGTTTGTTTAACCCTTGAGCGGCAAATTAACCCCTGTTAGAGCCAGCTTGTCAGTTCAGCACAAAGGAGGAAAAAGATCCACGTTATAGCCAGAGTGCCGACTAATGCACATCTACATCCACTGCCCTGTGACAGAGGGAGGACGCTCTATCCCTTTTGGTAGTGTGGAACTTCAAGATCCTTTAAAGGAATAGAACTGAGTTTTTCAGATTTTAAATTCACTTGAGCTTCAGAAGAAAAAATATAAACTAACTTTTATCTGTGGTAAAAATGTCATTCCAATGTGCAGCATCACTGTAAAGTTAGTTAGGGCCAAGAATTCTGCTTTACATCAATGTTCTCTCTAGATTTTATTCCGAATTGTGCAAGATTTAATTTTATACATTGGATCAATGTATGTAACAAAGTACATTCAAGTAAACGTCCTTACATTATGGCCACATAATGCCTTATACTTTTATTTCCCTGGAGGAAAAGAATGTCATTCAATAGAGAGAAAATATAAACTGCAGCGTGCCTTTTTCATCACAGTTCAGATTTATCATCATTAAAGGTGAGTTTAAAGAATAGTAGCAAAAAACCCCATTGCTCTACTAAACAAATATAATGTAACCAATTCCAGTGAAGTCAAAGAACAAAGACTTGAGCCACTTTGTGGCCTAATGGCTTAAGGATCTTATAGACATCAACAACACATTCAGGCTCCTTCATTGATTGTAGTCAGAAAGAAGGAATCCAGTTCAGAGAACAAAACACAACCCTGCAACTATCAGTGTCTCTCTCCTCTGCCTGTTAGAGCGATCAAGGTTAATCACATGAGATAAGTGCAGCAGCAGCAGCAGCAGCAGCAGCAGGTACAATGTAACGTACCTACACCGGAAACAGCTTTGAGTCCGGCGGGGGTTGGGAAAGACAGGGCCCTGCTGACAAATTACAGGCCCACCACAAATACTGAGGCTTATGGGACATCAGATCAATGAGAGAACATCAGCTTCCCTCTGATACCTCTAATGTCTTTAGCTTTGCCAGGAACTGAGATCAGAGGTCACTTTTTTTTCATGCCGTTTTTCAAAAGTTTTGGATGGCTAAAAATACATCTTCTTGTCCCAAGCACACTCCATATGACCCGGGACTTTAAAAAAAAAACTTGCTGTCTGAAATAAAAAGCTGTTTGGTTGTGTAAAGCAGGAAAAGAAAGAAAGAGGGAGGGGGTCAGGGGGAGTTTGCGTGTGAAAGGACGAGGTAACTCAAAGGTAACAGCTGATGTCCGTGGAGAGTGCAGCGCCCCCCCACTGTCCCAGGTCAAAGCACTTCTGTCATATTAGCTTATACACATGCTCCATATTTTTCAATAAAACATGGCCCCTGAAGGAAAACACTGTTCTGCCTCTGAGAGCAGCATGTGGGATTCATCTTACTACCAATACTACTACTACTAACAATACTACAACTAATACTGCTACTACTACTACTACTACTATGATTACACTGAAGGATTCCATTTAATGAGGAAATGTACTTATATTATTATGAATAGGTCAAATATTTTAGCAATCATCATTTGAGATGTTGAAAAGGCTTCCATATGCAGGCTATTAATAATTAAGTACTTGGATAATAAAATACTTGGATAATAAAATATATAATCCAGTTAAAGAATCAGACCTGATAATTATGAGGCTCCAAAATAAAGTGTAGATAACATTACATTTTTAATACTTTTTTTTCAAATCCTAAGTTCTACTGAAAGGTTTCACTATTAGCAATTATAATAACAGCAATAATAATATTAATAATAATAATAATGTATTCTTCATTTTTTGTTTATATTAGAAATATTAGGTTTTGTAAAAATTACAATGATGGTCATGACTTGAAATGCCACTATTACTTACATGATTGTTTTCAGTAGTTTTTAAAGTACTTTCAGTCGTATTTTAACTTCTGAAAATAATTGTAAAAATCCCAATAACAACATTATAGTTTTCTTCTTCTTTTTCTTCTTCTTGTTTTAGTGTGGTCAAAAATATGAAAGCATATATATGTATATAATATTGATGAGGGGGATATAGACATTGGTGCTTGTTGTTCCATACATAGTATGGATGTTGTTGTTGTGTGTGAGAGAGAGATTAGAACATGTTTGTATCATGGCTCTGTGTGTTTCCTCATGTGATGAAACATACATGTCTGAGGGGCAGAGCAGGAACAACATGAAAGATGAAAGAGTGGCTTTAATATTTGCCTGCAGGACACTGAGCCTGGGTCTGAGTCTGAGTCCTGCTTCTACTCTCACTCCTCTTGTCACGCAACTCCTCCTGCTGCACATACATGGGTCTCACACACACACACACACACACACACACACACACACACACACACACACACACACACACATACTGTATATACACACACAGTACAAACATAGTACTGCTGCTGCCTTGGGAATCAAACCTGTGCTTTTACGCAAATCTTCATACACAATGTTTTTCTTTTTTAATGTCACATGTTTTAATCCTGCAACTTTGTTCAAACAAAAAAGTAAAAGATGTGAAAGGCCTCACACATAATGTCAAGTCATTTAAATGGATTAAAACTCACGTTAATTCAACATATCAATAAAGCAAATATTTGAAGCACATCAAGAGGAGACTCGACCTAAATTCAAATAAAATGAAATAAAATATATAGAAATATAATTACATTTCAAGTGTACATGTTTTCGTCAGGCTTTTATTCAGTTGACATGTTCAACATTTCACTTGTAATGGAACGTGAAAACACTAATGTTAAAGGTGTTTTTCCTGAAATATCTATAAAAACCTTGATCTTACTGTCAGTCTCTTACTGCGCAGCACGTGTTTTAATACTCACTAAGTTTACAAACTGAACCCAATGTGAAGTTTGAGTATTAGTTTATACAATTGAAGAATGGAATTCCGTTGATTCAATTAAAGTTACTCTGAACTCGGGTTTTCACTCTGTTCGAAAAGAAACCCGAGTATTATTTCATGAACTTTTCGAAAGATCGAATATGGGAGTTTTTGAATGAATGAGTTCCCTGCACCCTGCGCTCTTTGGCGGCCCTAATAATAATACTAATAATATTATAACATCCTCTTACAATCTGTCGGTTTTACTAAACGAGTCTAAATTGTCACGTTCACCGAGAACGAAATGATTCGTCGAAGAAAACCGACGAATTATTTTTTTTAACCACGTTTTAACGCAACAAACCGTTTAAATGACCCCGTTTCTTTTCGATTCATTTGTTTGTTACTGCGGTTTGTTCGGACAAAAAAGATAAGGTGCATTTTCGTTTTTCGTAGCGAGAAAAAATATGTACTTAAAAAAAGGTTATTCAGACAATAGTAAGTCTTACTTATTATTATCATCATCATTATATCGAGGCCAAAATATAAACTAATGGGAACACCCACTGTACTTCATCATTTTCTTGTCTTGGATCTTCAGCCTCTTGACAGATGAGACTGAGTTTGAGAGTTCATCACACTTAAATCCCTTTTATTTGACTCCCATGTGTTCCTGCTTACAGCAAATGCACATTTGCAGAATGTTGAATTCCAGCATGGAGTGTGAAAACAGCACCGATGATTGTGATGGTGTGACATGAAAGAAGAGAGCGGTTGATTTGCAGCAGTTTCTCGGGGAGGTGCAGAGGGAGGTGGCTGCAGAGCCTCGAGCGCTTTTCACGGCTCAGAGCCTCGAACTCCAAATAACACTTTCATGTTACTCTGGCTCTGCGTAATCAATCTTACTCTGGTTTATGTCACCACATCCTGACATGTGATATAATAAGAGAGAGAGAGAGAGAGAGCGAGAGATATCACACATATACTGCAGATTAGTTGAAAAGTTCATCTTTTATTTGTCTTTTTAAATAGTGACCGTTAAGAATACTATGTCAGCCGAAAAGTATGAACACAAACATGATGTGAGAAAAAAGCAATAAAACACAATCATTTTTATAACCTTAAAAACAAAGTTCATTGGACATAACCGCAGGAAGGATTTATACTACCTCAACTAACCAACAGAGGGCAGCAAAGTAAAGCTAATGCAAATCAATTAGCGACGAAAGGAAATTGGTAAAAACTTTTTTCATGTAAAGATTCAAATTAGGAGCCAGGATCATTTTGGAGGTAAGACGTGTTATTAAAAAAGTTTATTCAAAGACAAAGATGAGATTAGAAGATGGCAGTTTCTGGCAGTTTAACAGTGATAGTGGAACTTCTCAGACACTGGTTGTGTCTCCGTAATACCACCTTCTGCCACAAGGTGGCAGTGCTGGACTAGCTCTTACTCTACAATGTCAGTTGTGGTACTTTCTGTGTTCAGTGTAACTGTGAGGAGGTTCTCATCTCTTGTTGAACACTTCAGACACTCACATTTAACCACTTTTGTAGTTGTTCCTATTTTGTGTTTGTCTCTATTATAGTCGATTTTTTAAAGTCTTGTAAAATAAGATTATTTCATTAACAGCATAAAATGCATCGACTACTTCAAGTCATATCATAATGAACTACTTCCACTTGAACTCATCACATAAATCCTAAGTACGCATGTTCAACAAACTGTGACAAATAGTTTCAATTTGACAGGATATGAGACAATCACATACGGAGCATATTTAACCTTCATTGCCCCGCCTATCTCAGCCATGGTTGGAATGCAGGGTAGTTTACAGTCCAGCCTATATGATTAGAATCTGTAAGGCAGTCATCTCAGTCCCCAGAGTGCACCAGGAGGTCATAAAGAGTCAACTCCAGCCAAACGCCCGTCAATCAGAAGCTCATTAATAGATCATCTACTGGAGAAAATGGGAAAATCCTCCTCTATCAAGTAGAGTGAGGGAGCTGCTGGAGAGCAGATTTACATCCATTAACCTGAGATCATTACGTCTGCCAGCAGAGTCTGTTCCTGCCCGTGGACAGATTGGAAGCGCTGCTCACATCTTCATGTCTTCATCTTGAGATAACCCAGAGTATTACAGGGGTTTTAGCTTTAAGGACCTGTCCTTCATGTCCTTCACGTCCTCCATGTCCTTTGGTCTTCATGACCTTCAACAGGAGCTGCCAGTCTAACCCTGTCGGTTCTTTCAATTTTCATCTTCATATGAAACGGCCCACTTCTAACCAAACTACAAATTATTGTTACCGTTTTACTTTCCAAGCCTTTTAAGCCTTTGTTCTTTGGTAAAGTTAGGTTCAGTAATGTGTGGCTTTGTGGAATGGTGCACGGATATAATTGGCCCCACTGTGTAAACTGTGCCCCTTCCATGACCCTGGATTTAGAAAAATACTTACTCAACCACTGCTATATATATGTGTGTGTGTGTGTGTGTGTGTGTGTGTGTGTGTGTGTGTTTAGGCTGTGACCTTGATCAGGTGGAGGAAGCAGTGTAAGGTCCCTGTGTATATTGTACAGGTCAATTCATCGTAAGACTCCAAAGGGAGTTTTTCCTCTGCCTCTCTGCAGTCTGTCAAACAAAATGAGAGACGACCCCTAGTGGAGGACATGTTCCGTTACCAAGGTCTTACACAGTAAGGAACAAATAATTGAAAGAGTCTATCTCTTGAAGGAGAAAACAATTGCAAATGAGAGTTTCTGGGCATTGGAATCAGCATGTTTCTTTTTAACGTGCAAGCTGCATGGGTTCAGTTCCTGGGAGTCCAGTTAGCCTGTATCATTTGCATGGCCTCAAGCTGTCGTCCCCCTTCTCCCTCAGCTACCCGAGCACAAACAAGGGGAGAGACTTTAATTTTGTTCTCCAGAGGTGAAAAACAAATTTAACTAGACATGTGCATTAAGCACAGAGCTGAGGAGAGAGAGAGAGAGAGAGAGAGAGGGAGAGAGAGAGGGGAGCGTTTATCACAGCGCTGATGGGGCAGAGGTGAAACAATATGTGATGCATAAAATTATACTGACAGATAAATAAAGGAAGTTGGATCGGGTTCATTTGAATGTTAATGTAGTGTAATTTTTAAGGACAAGACAAGACAGGCAGTGTATCCACTTTATCTACTGAAGTGAAATGAATGAACAAGGGCGGCACACCTCGCATATAAAGTGCTTTACCAGGGTAATGGCACTCCAGAAATACCAGACTCATTAAAGGTGGTGCGGATGATATTTTGTAAGCACATGCATGACTCAGAGGACTTAGAGTTTGGAAACCTTGAACGTCTCCACCAGGTTTGACGTCCAGGTTCTGAGCATGTAGGCGTGAAGTTGAGTTCCTGTGGTGATGAGGGTGAGATTCTGTCTGATATGCACCAGCTGCTCCTCACCGTCCTATAAACACTTATGTGATCGAGTTGCATTGAGCTCAACACTTGAGTGGGAGGTGGAGCTGTGGATCAGTCTGAGGAGCTTGGATGGTTGTTCAGTCTAATGTAATGTATTCAAATCATATGATCAGCCCTTAAAGGTGCAGTGTGTAAGATGTCGGTCAATTTGGTCACTTATAAAAATATTACCTCACAATCTACACACTTGACATTTTCATGAATTTATAATCACCTAAATGTTTTGTTTTTTTCCCATTACCCTTTAATGTGCCAGTGTAATATTCTATAGTCAGTAACTGCTAACCTCACACCTCCTTCCTCTATCTTACCTGCATCCACTTGAGTTCAAATTGAAAACTTGTCAACATACATCAGAGCCATTTCATTTTCCTCCAGCCTTGATCTTCAGAGAGCACAAACACCACTGTGGCCGCACCCTCTTTATCAGCCCTCCACATGGAGCTGTGGTTCTCAGCCTCAATGTGCTCTCAGCAGCTTCCCCCTGCTATTAGTGAGTGTAGCTCTGCCAGCCACACATTTATGCCCCCCCCCAACCCCCAACCTCCAACCCTCTACCTGGCTCTGACCGCTCAGAGGCCACAGGTGGCCGACTCACCCATATCACAGCAGTCGTATGTTTCCACTCTGCTCCTCCAGCAGCTGTGACGGGAGCAAAGCATCTCGCTCAGATCAGAGAGCAGGAGGATTTCTTGGTTTCTCTGCTTCGTTTGATCTCCAGCGTTGGTATTTGAGTGATGCATCTGTTACTTCAACGTGTCACTTGTCCTGCGGCTTCATTGCGTCATGGCACGTCTCCTGGAAGAGGAGACACTGGATTCTCTGTCTCTAACTGAATCGACCTGATGTGATTGTTCACTGAGAGGAGGAGGAAACCCAGAGAGACAGCTATGCCCTTTTCATTTTCAGGACACAAATAATAACTTACAGTTTTGTACATGCCGTACTTTAATCCTGACCAGAGAGATTACTACTCTGAGGTAAATGTACATAAGAATGAATGACATATCTTATCCTCCCACTATCCAGATATTAAGGTTTCATATACCAATCTAATTGTAATCTTTTACAATTACATCATTCGAAGCCAAATGAGGCCATTTCTCTAGCATGATATGAATCTAAACCACACTTAACAGAAACAGGAGCACATTGGCACATATTGATAACAACAATATTTAGTCATGGTACTGCAGCGAGCCACATGGGGGCGATTGAGACACTTTTAGGACCCTGTCATTAGGTTGTTTGTTGTTTCAGCCTCATGATAGACATATTTGAGCTGGTTATATCAAATGAATCATTTATGGAAATACTCAAAGTCTGTAAGGACTTAAGGTCAGTCAGGGTTAATGAGCCATCCTCACATTCATGCCATCTACATTCTGAACACTATACATTCACTTCATATGTCACTCACAGTAATTATATCCAGTCTGGTGCATTTTGTTTTAGTGTATCTAATTACTTGACGAATGTAACTTTTCCTGCTGTTTCTGCTGAGCAAAGCTCCTGTGAAGGTAATGACGCCACATTTACAATTTATATCTGTAGATATCAAACTATGGACTCACTCAGTCTATCCTTCCATACACACGTAGACCATGACTTGTTCTTATCCACACTGCTGAATAATTTACCAGTGCCCACCTCTCCTGACACGCACCTAGCGTGAGTGTGGTTATTTTTATTATGCATGAAGGAAAAGAGAAAAAAAGACTCCAGCTTTCTTGATAAAAAAAACAACCCAAAATGACCTTGTGCAAGGTCAGAAAGTTGGCATGAAAAGGAGTAAATCGGGTGTTGAAACTTATTGGCGAGCTCTGTTTATCCCTGTTCCTAATGGAGGGTGTACGTTTGTTATACTCACCCCGTCCTCCTGCAGCAGACCCGTGCAGGAAGCACTCAGCCGCAGCAGAGTGAGGATTTGCAGAGATAACAGGCAAAGCTGAGGCAGGTGCAGAAATAATAGCAGCTCTCCAGAGGCTGCGAACAATGTAAAATCCCTGACAATGGCTTTTCCAACATTCAGCGCTTCAGCTCTCAAATGGAAGCTGCTCTTTACCTCAGAACCATGACAGGCCAGGTTACTTTGCATTAGGGTGAAAGGCTCAGCGTTAAAGTTTGCTGCTGAGTGACAAGTCGATCTCTTTAATTAATCAACCTGAGCACTTTTAGCTGCGGCTCCTCGCCGCTTTAATCCTGTTCTAATGAGAAACAGTGGATGATTAGCGGCATGTTTCCACGGAGTCTTGGGTGGAATCGGCTCACGGCTGCGGCTGACTTGGCATCCGCTTGATTGACTTTGAAATCAGCAGATCAGCCGATGACATCGATGATTACAGCTACCGTGTGTTTCCATTAGCGCCTCCATCGACAGGGGCTCGTGGAAACAAAGCCATCCAGCTCCAGAGGAAGTGTCAAATCAGACACCTGTGCTGTGGATATCAACAGATTCTCCCCTTTATAAGGGTGTTAGAATCATGGTCAACACCCTGCAAAGGCAATATGGTCAATATGGCTGTTGTAAGTGTCTGTTTCAGAGCGTTTCACTGGAGATGATGCTGTCAAAGTAGTTTTGTGGTACTGCAGATACTGTGAATCTTGTTTTGTTTTTTAAATGTTGTTTAGCAAAATTCCAGCTGGGATCAAAGTTTTGCTATTTTCGTATATGAATGTAACTTCTCTGAAACAGATTCAGCTCCTGTAGGTATTATCAGAGGTGAGTCAGTGACAGGACTGGAACAAATAGAAAAACAGGTTACTATCTCTGTGGAATGAGGTTAGCTTGTGACCTGCCTGTGTTCAGAGCAGTGCAGGAAAGTAGAATACAACAATCTCCACATCATTCATGACCTACAGCAGCCATACCATCCCACCATTGTAACTGTGCTGTTGCCCTTGGTTGTGACCGTGCCATCACACATTCCGGGCCACTCTCCGTGGCCCCACTGCCACCGTCACTTGCAACATCTCCAAGGTTCTCCTGCTGATGAACGCCGCTTTGTAGGTCATGATTACGGGGCTCATTTGTCTCGCCCGCTCTGTCTGCTAAGTTTCAGCCTTCCAAGTAATTAAGGAGCTGTGGAACACAGAGTGCTGGATGGCCTCGGGGGGTTTTCACTCTTACTTTCATGCACCCATTAACAACACGGCCAATGTCTTCCATATGTGTGCTCACGCTTGGGGATTTGTTGCCTTCTTCATGGGAGTCCTCATATAAATTGCAATGGATGTTGTAATTATTCTTTGAGATGTATTAGTAGGAGTGGTTCCGGTGAATGGAAAAAAAAAAACTGTGGATATAATTATTACCTGATGCTGGATTTGTAGTCTGCTTCTTAATAACCTTCATCTCCATCACGTTTTCAGAGCCCATCTGTGCAAATGCAAGGTGGATAAAGACATTACAGAACGCACAGGGTGTTATTCAGCATGGTTGATCTAATCTTGCATCACGCTTATCACACAAACATCAGGATGAGAACGTTTAATCTCATTACACTTCGGCCTGAGTCCCATTTCTGTCACTCGAGCTTTGATACAATTTGACCAGAAATTGTGTCTCGAACATAAAAAGTCTCCTGCAATAACACATGACACAAACAGGGAAGTTTCATTTAGTGATTCATCTCGTATTACAAGGTAAACTCACAAGATGGTGAGCTCTGCATTAGGTTTCATCGTCTGAACATCCATACAGAAAATTCAATCTGCCATGACACAGGTTATATTTTATAACTCCCCGGGGTTATATTTAGATTAAATACAGTATTAATTCATAACATCCTCCAAGCAATTCTTGGCCATAAAGTCATCTAACCTTTAAAATGGCTGATGGCAGCAGGTTTAAATACCACGCTCTTGGAGATTAGTTCCAAAAAAATCTTTTCATTTGATTATTTTGAGCAGGTCATTCGTCTAGGACGTCCTCACTGGACCTGTGCTCCACTTCTCGTTGTGCTTACACAGCGTTTAGCTCATCAGGAAGAAATATTGGCAACCGTTAAACAATTAATTCTCATACAAATTCAAAATACCAGAACTTTTCTTCACTTTTTTCACCTTTGTTCTATTTCTTGATCTTCTCGTGGCTCCTTCCTTCATGTCATGAAAACTTGTTATCTTTGATGCACAATGACTGAATTGACCTAGATAGTTTAGTTGATTGTTGTTTCCCAGAGGTTTAACCCATGGTTGTTTTCTGCGCCTGTATCCCATCAATCACCCAATGCAGTGGAAATCCATTCAGCTGTCTCAGTGCAATCGTTGTAAAAGATATTGTCCAAGGTTTGAAAACATAACTTTCTTGGCAGAGTTGAGTGTTTTCAGAACATTAATGTTTGCAGACTATCTGTCTAACAGTCATACATTATTACACAGCATATCAACTGCAGCTAAGACAGTGTGAGCTTATATAATGAATTGATTCATCTATGATGTAAAATTAATGCATGTCTCCTCTTGTCTCCTCTAGGCTTTGTGGATCTGTTGCTTGGTACGATAACAAAGAAGCCACATGGGACGGACTCCACTCCTTCCTCTGGGACAAGGTGTGAACATGGGTAAGTGGCAGGCAGTCATCTCAAATACATTAATTGTGCTTGGATTAATTAACTGGCAATCAGGCGATCCATATATACCTCAAAACTATTGTTTCAACTTCAGAAAGTTTGCTCAGAGGTTTGTTGATGCTGGGACTTGAGCCTTTAATCGCAAATCCAGTCACATCAATGCGAGGCATGAGTGATTTCCCCTGATGGCTCTGTCTGTAATGCAGGATGTGATATTGAATTTTTGGAGGTGGAGCAGTTTTTTCAGGAGCAATAATTCTTAATGGAAGGTGAACTCCCAGACGGGCGGGATGAGGGAGACATGAGGCTCTCCATTTTCTCAAAGGCCCAGACCTCCTCCCCGCCAGCCAAGTTCCCATTAATGCTCCACGCTGTGAACAAGCAACAAAAAAACTTGCTCCGTCAATAATTCCTCTGTGTACTCCCTGATGATTTCCGTCCTCTCCTGTCGTCTCAACTCATTTACCGTTTGTTTGGCTGCATGGGAATGAGAAAATTAAAAGCAAAGGCTCAATTCGACACGTTTTTCTCTGACGAGGCATGTTTGAAATAATCTCGGGATTAAAGCTGAGCTCACGGGCACTCGCACGTCAGCAGCTGATGTGAGGGAAATATTCAAAGCTGGTGCTTTGGGAGACTAAACGTCAATTCTTGTACCAGCAGCTGACACCAGGTCGTTAATTCTGTTTATCGTTAATGAGTAGTATTGATACAGTCAATAATTTCTTAGAAACTATATTCATTTGAGTGATATCACTAAGTCAAGTCTAAGCCTTGAAACTTTTTGCCCATTCTCCTTTCGGTTGCTCAGAATCGCTGCTCTCAAACTGCCACAGCGGAACCAAAGCCAAATCCCTGAACCCACAGGTGATCAAACAAGTCCAGTCATCACATAGCAAACACTGTGTTCTAGCCACAGTTAGAGATTTTGTCACCCAAGGCAGTATACAACTTCATTCTGTGTGGGGTGAGCGAGCGAGCGAGCGAGCGAGAGAGGAAGAGGGAGAGAGAGAGGTTTGTTTTTGCACACAAAAAACCAGTGAAGTCACCGAAGCTTTTTAAAGCCTTGAAAAGAGCGACTTTTGGAAGCTGACGTAAAAGGCCATTGTTGAGCCGGGTAATCTTGCTGCTGCGTCATGTTTCTCTTCTTGTAAGATTTTTTTTTAACTCTCTGCCTTCAGGCGAGCTATATTTTTCTATTGTATCCCCATCTGTGTTTCATGTTTTGCAATTCCTGACATCCGACCGTCCAGGGACAAGAGCAGGGACATGACCTTGAATGTCCTTAGTTGACGCAACAGGCCTGTAGTAATAAAGCAAAGGATGAATCGAACAGGCGTGGAAGCTGAAAACGTGAATTGTTCCCTTTGCTTAAAAAATTACACCAGACATTTGAATGTTTAAAGAAAAACTATCATTGGTTGTTTTTTAACAAATGCCTTTTTCATTTTTTTGGTTACTTTAACTTGCTGGACATTTTGTGGAGGAATACAAATTATTGCCGTTTGGATTTTCCGCTGTAGAGACAGTGTTGAGTTTGGTGTTTCAGTCGAGCAGATTTCGGCCATGCTCTGTAGACGTTGTCCTTTCTGTCACGTCTCTGTGAGTCTCCCTGCATGTGTTCTTGGGAGACAGATCCAAGCATAACAAGCAGGTCTGTTTAAGGTGTCCATTGTTTATGATCTCAAATGGTCGTTTCTTCAATTGAAAGAAGAGTGAATGGATAAAAATAGAGATAAAAATGGCTTACAAATGAAATGTTTATCCCCGGCTCATTTGTCCTGTTTGTTGTTGTTGGGCTAAATCTCGACAATACAAACATTCGGACTCATTAATTTAACGTCTCATGATGGATTTACTGTCTCGTGATGGAGCACAAACATTGGCACATGAATCAGCTGCATAAATTGCATCTTGTTTCCCGTTGCCCTCTCGCTCTCTGCATGTGTAATTATCACCAAACTCACACCGTATCTCGGGCTTTGAGTTTCAGTCTGTAATTATAATTAAGAATTCGATTTGAGGGGGAAAAAAGTCTTCCCTGCATTGTTGGATGCAGTTACCATGGAAAAGAAGCTCATTATATATGATTAGATTTGAACAGCTGTAACTGGTTCTGTGGTCATCCGTGGAGCAGAAGAATCAATCTCGTGCGTGTTGATTGCCTTCATGTCTTCCCTGAGGCGGGATGAGCTCACTGAGGCAAACACAACAATAAAAGTGACTTAAGGGTTTCTCATCTTTTAAGGGTCTGTCTGTTCCGCTGTTGTTCCCACAACGCAGGACAATAAAAACCACGGGGACAGAATGTAGAGATATGTAACGTGGTGTCAGGCAAGGTATGTAGCTGCAGTGGTTACAGCTCGACAAGTTTATTTGATCTCTATATCTATAACTGTCACATTTCAGAGGGAACTGCCCTTAGTCAACTGTCTTGATTTGACTTCTGACATGGTTATCCGCAAAACTATTATTGATAATAGCAACACTATCGGGAGAGAGTTGTATCTAGTGATGTTAACACCTTTATTCACCGGGCAATAGTAGAAATTGTAAATCTGAGTTGAGTAGGTTGAAACTGAAGGATCTAAGTCAACGACATGATTCCAAAACTCCACAAGATGTATAAACTTTTGATTTCCTACTCAACTCATAACTCCTCACTGGCTGTAGTGTCGAAGACATATATTCTTCTATCTTTCATCAGACACCCCACTCTCTCTTCAATCAAGCAATGATACAAACAGAGAAAGTCTTTTCCTCCTAAGCACTGGCATATAAATCTGTTTTGGTGTTGATCAGCAGTTTGAGCAGCAGCAGATGGACTCATAACCCGTTACAAATGGCATTTGGCTGCACCTGCTCAGCCACCACAGCGAGAACTGAGGAGTTTGTTGTGTGGAATTCAGTTTCACCTCAGTCCTGCCCACAGGGGCTCTGGGGGGGGGGGGGGAATATTAGATTATGGACCAACATCAAAGGTGTTGAGCTGAAAAGGTCACCAGAATCCTGAAACAGGCGCAGCCACAGTCCATCAGAGGGACACCATGACACTTTCATGGCACCCACAAGCATTTAGAGGTCCCACCTCACTCTGCTGTACTTTATGATGTTGAGTCACCTGATGATGGAGATATTGGACATATTTGTAGTCATCAGTCCTCTTTGTGATTCTTTCATTTTCCCACCAGATTAAAAGTAGCTTTATAGTTTTAACAGGGATTTTGTCATTCAGCAGAAAAATAAAGTCCTGAGTTGGACTTAATTAACATCTGTTGAATTTTAATTTGATGAAAGCCAACACATTTACAGACAGACACCACTTACAGTGATTTATGCTCACATTTGTCATGAATTTGGAATGAACGCGAATTTAATATTTTAGCAAATGACAAAAGCTAGATTGCCTTGAGATGAAATGCTGATGGAATCCGACTCAGAAAATAAAGATGGACGGCACGTCTCCACTCCCTCCCACAATCTAGGTTGGGGTTGGAGAGCAAGTAGCAAACCCATTTTTTTTACACTCAGCTAATAGTCAGTCTCAGCTGCCAATCATTCATTTAATCTATGTTTTGACTTTTTGGTTTGGTAAATATCCTTTCCACAAAAATAGCGGAGGAAGGTTTCATGACCTAGTCTGCTGTCAGCCATTAAGGGGCAGTCAAGATGCTTTATGTGACACTTTTATCTGCATTGGGATTCCAAAAACAATGAATGCCTGTAACATAGCTACTTATGCATTTTCTACACACAAGCCTAACGATGAATGGGACTCCTTGATGTAACACTAAAACACTGGTGACATATGGAACATTATAATATTTTATTTTTGCACAACAGCATAAGCAGAGGAAAGATGTGAACTGCACTTTTTCAAAATATAAATTCAAATACAGCAACAAAATATACACACAAATAAAGAGGTAGTTTTCTTTCAGATAAATATCAACGCATTTGATCTTAAATACTCCGAAGTTGATGATCTCATTGGCACATGATTAAAAAATAGATTATCTTCTAATCCTTAGTATCAGCCCTTCTCTGTCCAACCCCAGAGCTTTTAGGTCCATTATTAGATCAATGATGAGACTCTGTGGTGTGTCGCTCTGCTGTTATGCTGTGTCATCAGTCCGTTTACAGCCAGATGCTCAGAAATGTAAACACTGACATCATGGCAGAGAGGAAGCTAAACTTAAAACCTACGTAATTCAAATATCTCCACTGAGTCAATGGCTCGGATCCACAAACAGATGGGGTCAAGAGGGAAAACCACAAGTGTATTTATAAAGTTTAAAGTATTTTCCCCATGAAATAATGGCTGGTTTCAGTCTTTCAGACCATCCACCTGATTTAAATAAAACACTTTGGCCAAATAAGGCCAAACAAATAGAATCAAACAGCTGCAGGCTCAGGATTAATATTGTGTGAACTTATTTATGCTTTTTTAATTAAAATCTATATTTTTTCTTATATATCCAAAAATAATGTACAACTCGGAAAACAGGGGCTCTGTCATCTTATTGTGTATATTTAGGAGTATTTTGACCTGGTTTCATTTGTTTAGCAGATTCTTGCTGTTAGCTTAGCATAAAGACTGGTCAGCGGCAGTGGTGACTTTGGCAGTTTATTAAAAGACAAGCAGAGCTGAAGGAATCAAGGAGTTCAACTCATTATTTAACCAAACATAGATAGATATTAGTATTATAACTGAACGTAATCGTGGTGATACATGACTCATCATAAATATCTGTCGCGTATCATCTTTCAAAGATCCCTGATTTGCCCACAATGCACATGTACAAACACCTGCAAAGCGACGCCCTTCTTTCTGCCTGTACAACATTAGCCTCTGTCAAAATGACAAAGCTACAACCACAAATATGACGCAAATTATGGCGGCTGCTTGTTTCAGAGATAATAGTGCACTGTGGCCACATGGGGGCAGTAAAATACAACATGGGGGCAAACAACAAACATAAGATTCTGATCTATGAGGGATGTTACTTCCACTTAGATATAGTAATGACTGATATCTATTTCTAGCTCCTACACGTCAACCTCTGACATCACTCAGTGATGCTGATCACTTAGCAACCGGGCCCGGTCAAGATCCTGTCACACAGGGAATTCATGTTTTTACATGTCTGTTCCTTTAATTGAATAAATCAGAAATCCAATTTTTGTTAAAGTATCTTCATAGAGTGGGGCTAGCTTTTCCATTATGCTTCAGTCTTTATGCTAAGCTAAGCTAATTCCAGTCTTTACTTTAATCGTGTATATCAGTGTCTTTTATGTGTGTCTTAGCAAAAAGTAAATTTCACTAAATGTTTTTGTTTTACTAGATTTAAAATCTCAATTTTCTCATTTTGTCGTGATTCACGTATTCCCACTAAATCATTAATTATCACAAATTAACACAAATTATCTTTGAGAAAACCAACACATTGCAGAGAGAGAACATAACTGAGGGGGGTTGAGGGGGGCTCTGCAGCTTATCGTTGCCCACGGGGCCTCCTAGAAGATCTATCCAGCCATGTGTGTATTTCAGTGGATGCTTTGAAAAGCTTGCTTTATGTAAACAGACGTAAAAGCATTATAGCACATTTCAAACTAGATTTCAAACAATGTTGCTCACTAATCAGATCAGGAAAGCCTGTGATGGAGCTTTAAGAGACACCTGCTGCAGGTCGATCAATGTGTGCACGTCCCTGGATGAATTACAACAGTGTATGAAGACATAAGAGTGAGTAACAAGTGGCAGTAACAGACTTGCAGGCCTCATTTTCATAATCTCCTTTCAGATTGTCAGGGTGCAGCAGTTCTGCCCTTGCCCTAAAAAGACTTTTTCCACGACTTGCAGAGGATCTTCTGAAAGGCTCGTCTGAAGTCCCGGTTGAAGATGGTGTAGATGGCCGGGTTCAGGGAGCTGTTACAGTAGCCAATCCAGAAAAAGAACTTAAAGAGCGGTTTGGGTATCTCACAGGAGTCCCTGCACACACCGTACAGGCTGTAGCTGAAGAAAAAGGGGAACCAGCACACGACAAACACCCCCATGACCACAGCCAGGACGAAGGTAAACCTCTTCTCCCTGGCCTGGGAGACCTTCTTCCTGGCTAAGGAGCTGCGGCGACGTTTCCTCCTGGAGGTAAAGAGGTCCATGGATTTATTACTGACTCTGATGATGCGTGTGGAGTGTTTGGAGAGGGAGCTCTTCTTCTGGCTCGCCCTCTTCACCCTCTCGGAGTCCTGCTGCTGCTGCTGCTGTTGGGCTTTGTGACCTTTGCCCTCCGAGGAGCTGCTCTCTATGTCCACGTCCTCCGTCTGCGCGCCCATGGTGACGGTGCGTTGGCTGGGCGTAGGTGGGCACTGACAGTGACCGTTCTCCCTCTCTCCGTGGAGCGGGGAGGTGGCTTTGCTCACTCCATTCTCGGTCTGCGTGGCACCATCTGGCCTGGGATCCTTTCCCGACATGCCTCTGGTTCTGGTTTTGGCCACCTGGTATATTCTGATGTAGACCAGCACCATGATCAAGCATGGGGCGAAGAAGGAGGCGATGCTGGAGGAGAGGATGTACCAGGTCTCATCGTTCAGCTCACACTGGGGCTGAGAGCTGACATCACTGTCACTGTCGATAGAAATGAGAGGTGGAGAGGAGATGAAGGCAGATATGAGCCACACGATCAGGATGATGCACTTGACTCGTTTAGGAGTCCGCTTCAGGTTGTACTCTACAGCCTGCGTGACGGACCAGTACCGGTCCAGGCTGATTGCGCACAGGTGCACAATGGATGAAGTGCAGAACAGAACATCCAGAGCCAAGTAAATACCGCACCAAACTTTGCCGAAATACCAGTAGCCCATGAGCTCGTTGGCCAGAGAGAAGGGCATCACCAGGGTGGCGACCAGGATGTCCGCGGTGGCCAGTGACACCAGGAACAGGTTCTGTGGGGCTCTCAGCGCCCTGCTGGTCAGCACCGCGATGACCACCAGAATATTCCCGACCACGGTGAAGAGGATGAGGAAACTTACAAGTGCAGCGATGCTGGCGATCGCTGCCAGAGAGTATCCGCTCTCCAGGCTCCAAGAGGAGGAATTCAGGTGGATCACCGTGAACGCGTCCATCCCGCTGGCGTTGAACGGATCCATCCCGGCGACGCGCACTTTACTAATGGATAAATCCTCCTGTGCGTGAATGTTGCTCTCTCTCATTCATTGTCTCTGCAGACACCGGAGAGTCCATGGAAACGCACGGCACCGCGGCCAATTGACTAATCTGACGACATGGTTACGCGCGCGAGAAACTCCGCCTGTGATCTACATCCTGCTCTTTAACATGAGTTAAGACACTTCAGAGTAAAACACATCGCCTCCAGTGCGGAGCCAAACGCTACTTCCATGCGTCCTCTGTGCGTCAGGAGTTGTGCCGTCCATCCCGCTGCTCTGCCTCCTCCAGCACCGCGCGCTCCGGTTCCTCCTGCATGGTGATGCCCCATGTGTTGATCTCATTAAAATGCCCCACCACTGCCACGCCCCCGGCCTGGACCATTATTTTGATATTGTGGGAATGTGATGAGACGAGAGACAAGCATGCATTTCAACTCCAATCTCCCCAATAATGAGGAAATATGTTGTGTTGAAAAAATGAGTAAAAAATATTTTTTAAGTACATGCTGTAAGGTGAAGGAGAAGTCTGCATATTGTTGTGCACTTCATGTTTTATAGCTGCAGAGGATTGTGTCTCTATAAGGCAAAGAACTTG
Source organism: Chascanopsetta lugubris (assembly GCA_016785325.1). Lineage (NCBI taxonomy): Eukaryota > Metazoa > Chordata > Actinopteri > Pleuronectiformes > Bothidae > Chascanopsetta > Chascanopsetta lugubris. The sequence goes on along the minus strand of JAFBJT010107960.1, from coordinate 110,165 downwards.
GCTATATACAGAACTGAAAGGCTCAGATGGACCCTCATGCAGGGTGTGATATGTGGAGGTGTGTGTCTGAGTATGTGTGTGAGTGTGTGTGTGTGTGTGTGTGTACAGTCTGAAGGAGGAGTGTGAGATTTAGCTCGAGTTGAGCTGAAGTTTAAGAAGTGAGCAGGATTGAGAGTTGAGCTCATCAGACTGCACATCCGCAGAACTCCCGCTGAGTAAATCATGTGCAGAAGATGGATTAGATTTATGACAGTCTGCTGCGTTTCACCCTCACACCTCCACATCTCTGTTCTTTCCGCCACTCATAGATGTGCACACTCACATTCACAAGTGGTTTGAACGCAGGCCAAACATCTGACCGAGCAGCTGGAGCATCTATCTGGGTTTTAATGTGTGAACAGATGAGAAATGAAGCCTGTTGATGTGTTATAACACTTGGTTCTGACACAAGGCCCTCAGGTGCAGCTGATTTTATTGGACAGGAACAACAACATTTTTCAGCCTTAATAGTTATTGACAGAAGAAAGTTCTTGAGAAGGAGGATCTGAGGATCTGAGAGTTGTTACTGTCAGATGTTTACAGCTCTGCATTATGGGTAATATGTTGGTTGATAGAACCAAAAACAAACCTTGTCAATCAGATAGAAGATTGGCCTGGTTTTGGGGTCATACTTAAAGACGGCTTATCGTCAACCCTCTGTACGAAGCCTTTAAAGCTTATGTCAGCATCCCATTCTACGTTTGTGTTTAAGTTTAAAAATGACAACGCTCCTGTGGCATGGAGCCTCAATAGTTGGTTTGTGGACCATGGTATAGTTAGATTTTCCTCCACATTGCTGATGGTGGAATTTAAGGGGCTTCTCATTACTTTCTCAGTGCTGAGGATAATCAGCTGTTCTCAAGAGCCCCTGCTCAACTTGGGGCCTGAGGCAATTGACTGCTTCTACCCTGTTGCAATACCCCTGGCTTGCATGGGTGATGGCATGAATTTTGTAAAAATTTACCGGATGTTTCATAATTTTCAGTCTGGACAATCATCCATTTTATCATTGCATTTGAAATGATTCAAGATATGGATTTCAAGCAACAGATGTTGGACTCTCTAAAGCCCTTTATGTCGTCTGTGAATATCTTTATCACTCATAGAAACTTCTCAAGGTCACATTAGGACTGAGGTGAAGTTTAAAGAATAACACATTAAACCATTCTTGAGTCATGAAAATGTTAGATTTTATATTTTCCAATAATGACACCCCAGAACTTTTATCATTTTTTTTCAAAACTTTCATTTAATTTTTGTCAATAGATTTTGGCCATGATCATTTTGAGGTTGCTGATTTTGTGCTTTGCTTTTTGCTCTTAGCAATCCAACCCAATCAAATGGTAAGAATGTATAGCTGTATTTTTTTTTATCAAATATTTTTTCATCTTTCATCTTTGAATATTTTTGATATTATCTATTTTTTATTTACTTTTACATTTTAGTTTTTACCCTCAAGAACCACTTTTCTTGGAAAAGTGCTTCAAGAATTGATGTTATCCTTCTCCTTTTTCTTCATGCTCCTTCTCCATGGATTTATATTTTACATATAAACATAATATATGAAAAGTTTATTGACGTTTATTTATTTAATTGATATTGATGCTGTAAAATAGAGTTAAAATTACCCGTTCCTCTCATTCAGTATCTGTTGCAGGGTTGTGGATGTGATTCACTGGCAGCTTGTCTTGATGGCTCATCAGGGAGTTGAACCTGTGACCTCCCGGTGTTGCACCTGCCTATTTACGCCTCCTCGAACAGAGACTGCAGCTGCACACCTGCAGGTCCAGGTTCAACTCAACACAACCACTGCTGAAGTAAAAGATCGAATGTCTTTATCACTACATTCACATAAACTCCTCTCAGTCGTCAGGCTGGACTCTCGCTCTCAGCATCAGTATAGATATTGAAGGAGATCTTTGTTTTCTGATGTGTATCACTTCATTATCGATCATCCTCTCCTCTCCTCTCGCTGCTCTGTGTTCTTATGAAACGGCATATATTGAGACAATCGCTGGTTCTTGAGTGAAGATGAGAAGAGGTGGGAATGAGGTTAAAGAAGGAGGAAAGATACAAGGACACGACTGAGGGATTAGAAGATGAGGAGGTAGAGGATGAGAGAGGGGAGCAGAGAAAGAGGGGAGGGGAGGAGAGAGGATGAAAAGGGGAGGATAGGTTACAGAGATGATAAGAATGGAGAGTGGTGATCGGGTAGCAGTGAACCACAGGGTTTCAGATGTGTTGATTGTGCAGGAGGTTAGCTGAGGTGACAGCCATCACGGATGATTCACGTTTGTTTAAAGGACCCACCGATGATGGGAAATGAAGCCGCTGCCTTCACCTATAATTACTGTAGCACATCATTATTGCATGAAGTGTCTGTCATATATGCGTCGCGTTTTCTCCTCTATTTTTCAGTGGTTTGAACGTTGTCTTCTCTTTGTGCTTCTTGCTGGATCCCACACATCATTTATAATTATCCGTGTCCCCCCAGTCGCCTCTTTGAGTGACAGACAGTGACATGACTCTGCCCTTTGTCTCTCACTTACTCTCTTGTTTCTCCACTGTGGATGGAAGCACATGGTGCTCAGATGTTAAACCCGACTCATGCTGAGATGCATCCTGTGCCCTGTATGGTCTGACTTTGCATCAACTCAAATAGTCTCAGTCCCTAAGAATCTCTGATTCAAATACCACCGTGTCACTGCAGCTGGACCCCCTGTGGCCACGTGTCCAATCTTGTCACAAACCACTGTGTAAATGGTTGAGGCCAATTTCATCTCTAAATTTGTGCTGCACTATATCCATAATTTTTTCAACTGAATATCTTTAGCCAGAGTTTGACTGAATCCTAATCGGCCTGACAACACAACATCACATGTAAGCCATGTGTTGTCTAATATACAGCGCTTGATGTATCTTGGACTTTTTCTGTTGCAGTAGCAACAGGATGAAAGGTGAGTTTAAAAAGACTGAAACGCACATTTGAATCGTATTCCCGTGCTTTTACCGTGAGAAGTACTTTGTGAAGTACTCTTTTTTTATCAAATGCATTTGGTTCCATTTGCTTTGTGCAACGTTTGTATTTTGCATATTCATGTTTCAAGGTCTATCTACCAAGATTATGTTGTGAATAATTTCAGTAGTTTCATTTTTGTCATTTTGGTGTCGTTGCTAATGTAGAATCATTTGTGAAAGATCATATATCTTTCCCGCAGGTGGTTATTGTCACAAGCACAAAGGTACAGTATGTATCGTCAGATCCAACACAGAAACATCAACTGTACATCCAGGGCTGAATGAACGGTATGTGTCCAGACCTCATCACTGCTATGTTGTCAGATAAGCACAATAAGCTCTTGTCAGCCATGACAGGAGACTGAGGGGATGAGCAGAGTGAGACAAAGCCCAGCATGAACTCCATTGTTCCCTTGTCATTATGGAACCCAGGTTTTGCAATGCAAATGAGACTTGTATTCATTCATTCTGAGCGGTCCGTTTGATTTGCATGTTTGGTGTGAGGAGACATTTTGACCATGTACCTGTGTTGCCATCATACATGAAAAGGCTCACGTGAATCATGTGCAGTGCCCATCGGTGTTTGAAGACCAGTCAGTGGCTCTGGCCGTTTGTCCTTTAAGAGGAGAGCTGCCAAAAGAACAGTTCAATCTCTAATATTCTGTTATTCTGAGTAATACTCTACCAGCTTTCAGACATGGAGTTGAAATGATGCTTTGTCCTGGTGCCACAGTTCGCCTGAATCCTGACTTCTCCATATTGTTTTGAATGATATATCTGACTGGGACAATTCCCTGCTGCATGCTTAATGAGTCATATACAAGAGGTTCACAGCTCAAACATATTTCCGTTTTGTTACCGTTCTCAATTTGATGCGTTATCTTGACTTTGAGAGGAACTTAAGTATTGATTATTCTCTGTGAAGAGATGCACCAGGGTAAACGTATCGATCTAAGTAGACACTTCAATCATCACCAGCAACTCAACTAGCTCCCTCTTATATGTTGATTACAATCACAATACCGGCTGGATATTGTGTTGGAGTCTGTGCCGCTGCGTGATGTGATTTAATTAAGGTTGAGAAAGACCAGCCATTCTAACAATCTCTTGGGTCACTCATTCTCCACAGTCATTTTGGTTTAATGGCCCCATTTGTCAGTTTTGATGAGAGAGCAGCACAATTCAGGGAGGATAATGATTGTCAGGAGCAAAATGATACTCAAACAGTGACGCTGAGGCTTTGAGGAAGTCCCTCCAAAAAAAATGTATAACTTTACAATTACAGAAATCCTCCAGACTTTGATATCATTTTATTTTGTGGGATTATCTGTGCACAATAAATTAAGTTAACCAATTGTCCAGTAACATATGAACTGGTGTCTAAAGCCTCAAAAATATGTGGTAATACTTGGTTTAGACCTTTGATAAATCAACTCAGTAATAACTTTCTAACTAAGAGACGCGTGAGGAATGAGAATGAGGGATTGTTATAGCCTGGTTTTAATGTAAAGGCTCTGAGCTGCTCATAAAAACTGCAGGTACTCTGTCAACATATTTGTGAATCATCTGGCCTTTATTAATGATGCAGTAAATGTGAGCTATGTTCCACTGCCTGACGGCGTCTTTATATAAAACTACATTTACTGCTGAGAATTTACAGCCTCAATTAGCCGCTGCCCCCACACAACGTCATCGTTCACGTTAAGTGCACTACAACTCTTCCTCGCTGAGTTTCCAGTAATGAAATGCAACCTCCAGGGGCTATGTCGTGCTGGTGTGTCTTTACCTGTAGAATCATATGAAAGGATATTTTAGAATATTCTGGACTACTAACACTTGTTACCGCAGGATGTGCTACTGCTGATAACAACAAATACTCAGTGACAGCAGACACAATGTGCAGTTAATGTCAAGTCATATTCACGTCATTGTATTGGGGGCAGCTGCTGTACTTACTGTCAACACTTCTGAAGACCTGTCACCGCAACGCACACGTGAAAGAATGTACTTAACATTTCACTGCAACACAACACATGGCAAAAATGAAAACACAACCATACCTTACAATACCATTCCATATCAGATTACATTACAATGTGACGTCACACTGAATGAGCCGAACTGCGTACGTGCCTTCACGCATGCGCAGGTGAGCTCCCCAATCAGGAGCAGGTGAGCAGCGGCAGCTGCGATTTTTCTGAGAGAAATTGTGAGAGAAATACTTTTTAAAGTTATTTACGGAGCATGAATTATGTCCAATGGTGTCGCCTCTGGTTAAACAAGCCCCGCGACGTGTGGTGAGTCTTTCGTGACGTTTTAATAATTTGAATTTTACCATATTACCATGTTGTTGTCCGCAGGTGCGTTAGCGGGGCTACAATGTCAATGTAGCTGTTTAGCTAGCGGGTAATCAGCTGTAGCTGCGCGTCGTCATGCTGAGAAACTACCAGATACAGTAAAACTAATACACGGACTTACACTGCTCATAGCGACATTTATGTTACATATCTGTGAAAAACAGGTATTGACGCGTTCAAGCAAGCGGGTCTGTTTTTCTCCTCAATGGCGCATAAATGAATAATTTATTCATGTTATTTCAGTTGGTAGTAGGTGAAAATGATGGTGTGGGGAGGGGTGAGAAGGTCTCGTGGCTGTATAGGATGGAGTTAATCAGTGTTAACGTATGTGTCGTGTGTCTTATCGTCATGAACAGGAGCTGGCTGTAAACAACGCTGACCCCGTGTGGCCCTGACCCCATCATTTCAACACGAACGCATCATATAGACAAGAGGATGAGACCCAAGCATGGACTCCTGTTACATAAGGAGGATTTAAGTAAATGTAAGTGTAGTATTTCATTTGTGGTCTAGTTATGACAGGTGTCTTTAACTCAGGGTCAAGACCTGTACTGTTACTCTTGTCGTTTGTGCCTTGACTGTGTCTGCACTGTGTTCTTTCCAAGTCACAACTGTCAAACTACATAATGTAAGAAGTTCTATATCTTATACTTATTTTCCGTATTTGCGTACGACAACAAGGATTTAAAACAGGATACACAGGTTTTAGGGATTTTAAATGACAGCATACACCACCACCATTGTCTTTCTGACAACTAGAACTTTTACTTATTCATCTGTGTTGACCATTTCTATTCCTGTTTATAAAAACATTAATAATTCAATGAGCCGCACTTCAGTAATGAACCATGTCATAATGATCAACGAGCCGCAGGCTTCCCAACCAATAAAACAAATAAGCAACGGCTGAATGAATGCATCATTGCCTGGGTACAGTTTTCAGCATCGCTCTGTACTTCGATGGCCCTTTTTAATGAGACTGGTGCCAAGCGCTGGTCACTGATAATCAAGATGTACTACATCAATGTGAAGCTTTGACTTACCTAGTGTCGAACTAACTCCAGAGAGAGCTGTATGGAGGGTTGATCAATTTTTCAATCCCTCACTGGGGACTGTACGTCTGGGTTAAAGCAGGAGACGTCCCTCAAAGTTGACCCAAGTATTTGTACTTTTAGTGTCTAATTGCTTGGCTGTACTCTTTACAGGCTCCTCGTGTTCAAATATAGGTGTAATTATATTGATTTGTCTCGTTTTTTGATTTTCTGATTATCTGTAGTACTGGAATATTTAAGTTGTATTAAGTGTGTTTTTTACAGGGCTGAGACCTTTAGCCCTTAAAAAGAAGAATATTAATTATAATTTACATAAAACAGATTCTGATTAAGTTTGGTACTTAATCAGACAAAATGTGTAACTTGATGATGCCATGCTATGCCCCTTAATGGTGATCAATTAATCAAATTGATTAATTGTGTCTTTGAAGCACAACATAATAGGTCAGTTTCTGTCTTTTTATAAACTAATGAGCAGAGTATAGATCAGCTCAGTTGATGGATTGGGCACTGACTGCAGTGTTGCCGTACTATCACTCACTTCCTGTCCACATTTCTTAGAGAAAGACTCTGAAACTTAAGTTGGAAAAGTATATGTTCTTTTCGAAGTTTCTGTTGGTAATTGTGGCGTGAAAATATTATGCATGTCCTGAGTCCAGTATTTGGAGGAATGGTTTTGCCTCAGCTGGAACAAAACGTTCCTTCAAGTTTGACACTTATAGTCAGCTGTGAATGAGATGGGATAGATTCATTCCATGAGTTGATTGGGAGGCTGCAGCTCTGTGGATGAGAGTAAGATTGGACTGGGAAAGGAGTATGAGAATCTGTTAGACAAATTGAGGGTTTGGTAAATGCAGTAGTGCAGATGTTGCCGTGATTTGGTTAGAAATGGTGGGGAGATCTTGTGGTCATGTTGTATTCCTCAGTTCAGTGTCCAGAAGAAATATTAGAGAATTACAGAAAAGTACTTTGCACCAGCCGAGGTTGCGACTGTAATTTCAGGGCCAATTTTGATCACTGCCATAATTTATGCACATTTTTAATAGATTTCAAATGCAGCTCTGCTTCGTGAAAGTCCTTCACAAAACAGCTGTGGACTATTTTATGGCATTCATTAGTTCTTCTCAATAGAGGGAAGATGTGAACAGCTCCCAGTTTTCCATCATGTCATTCTGAAAGAGCTGCGTGGCTGAATAAAAAGAAAAAAAAATGGCCAATCCCTCCCCATTCGTTATGCAGTCCTCACTCAGTCTCATTTGGCATCGGACAGTATCAACGAACAGCCATCTTGTGGCTATTCCAAGGTTGATAGAAGACATTGATATCTTTAATTATTTGGTTTCATTCTGCCCTGATTGAACACAATAGACACTTTATCCAAATCACCACCTGCAATGACAAGAGTGAAATTGCTGCTATAAGATAGGTTTTACCTACTCGCCGTTCAGTTAATTAATGAAATAGTGTTTTGTGTCAACCAGGCTAAAATGTACAGCGTGGAAATGAGCTGTTATCAGAATATTTCACCCCAGGATCAATACATTCTCTTCACTGGGCCACCAGCATCCTGGTAGTCCACTAAACAGACAATTGATGATAATGAGTGTGATAATGGCCAACTAATAGGGGAAAACATAAATATTGGTATTAGAGATTGATTTGCCCATCATCGACCTTTCATGTTGTTCTCCATATTGCCTCTGTATGTAGCTAGACATTTAGTTCTCTTTAGTTCTTTAGACTTTCTTCTGTTTACATTTTTTGCTTAGTAGCTGCAAGATGAACGCACGGTGACTGCGGTATTATTGTGCATTTAAGCCTTATTTACTCAATCCCTCAGGTCCCTCAAACCTTGTCATTTAATCAGCAACACAGCTGTAGAAAATTACAGAAAGGATATAAATCAATATTTAACAGCGACATTAACCCTTGTAATTAATATTCATGTAAATCTGTCTTGTTTTCTTAACCAGGATGAGCTTGTGCATGAAATGTTTGAGACATGCACATCTCATTGAACACAAACTCAGCTTAACAGTTTGTGTCAACAGTGCCCCGCTTTGTTGTGATGAAATTTTAAGCATGCTTATTAAAGGATGAGCATGCTAATGAAATGTCCTTTTCTATGTTAGAGTGCACATTAGCTTGTAGCTGTTTATGCTCTCTAATCACTCCCATTGTCTTGAAGTGGATCCGATCAGGCTAAGCTTTGATAATTATAGGAGTTTTTGATTCATTTCTACTTTTCCCCCCTGTGGTGTTTATGCAGGAGATATATCCGGCAGTGATTGTATGTGCATAATGCTCGTCTGTGCTCATTTAATCAGATACAAATTGTCCTTTTTTCGCAGAAATGTGATTCATGATATGAGTAACACAGTAAAGTATGGAGTTCTGGGTAGCCCATTGGGCATCCATGTGCAGGAACAACACTTTCATGTTCTCTGTTTATGCACTTAGAAGTAATTTGCTGCATATCACATGTTTCTAATTAGAAACAACACTCGCTCCTCGATGACCCTCTACATATTAGTACCGAGTCATTATCAATTAATTTCAAAGACAAGTGCTTGTGCCACTCCTGTGTCCTTGAGCAATACTTTGGCCATCGCTGCTGAGGGATTGGTGCCAATGACACCCTCTCCTTTGAAGATTGGAACATTATCGTAGTCACATGTGCCAGACGATATGCATAAAGTGAAAGGTATCTCTTGTCTTGTTGTGAACTTGTTGAGAGTTTACCATTGTGTTTTTCCTAGAAATGATTGCGAATGCCTATGAATAATTGATCAGGTAGACGTTTCCTTTTTCTTTTAGAACCAAACCGTATTCCACGTCTGCCTTGCTGTCATGACTTTCTCAAAGGTTTTGGTCACTCTTTCTAAGCCGTGCTTAGGATGGAGTAGCAGATATAGAGTGCTCATTTAATTGCTGCCTTTGTAGAAACAAAGACAATGGAAATGTGAATTCATTCTACAATTTACTATTGAGACTCTAAATTGAAAAAAATTCCAGCCCAGCAGTGAATGTATATTTACACGTACCTTTTAGGGGAAGGAAAACATTTTTTTACATTCAGGTGATAATACACTTTTAAAAACACCTGCATACCTTTTCCATTTTATTTTTCTGCAAAAAGAAGATATCTATATTTTTGGTAACGGTGGTATTTTTCATCTGCACATTGAATTAAGTATGATTAAGAAACCCCCTTGTTAACCTGCCCTGGTAGCAGGGGCCTTCATCTAATATTGGGCAATTTGATACCAGTTGTACATCTGCTAAAACTAACTTAGGTTTTCATGTCAGTCCCAGGTCCTTTCACTGACGAGGACCGGCAGAAGGTTTTTAAACTGTAGCTCCACTAGAGAGAGAATCTGCTGCAGAATCACAGCAGATAACAGGTCCAGATTAATATTAATGCACCTGTTGCTTATAATAGGCTGACTGTGCTTCCCACTCTTCAGCACACTTAAAATGAAGAGTTCTGTCAGCAGTTCAGCAGCAGCACTCTGCAAAAATCTTTGATGGTTTGAAAAATTGAAAAGCACAAACCATTTCTCTCAGAGTTCAGGGCACAAACAAGCTCTTGTTGTTTCTGTAGAGAAGGTGTTGTCTTATAGCCCTTTTAAAAGGTTATACTTTACACCATGAATACAAACACCTCTGAAGTCATCATTATTGTCTCATTTAGAATTCTGGTCAATTACTGGTGTAATTGGCTAGCGACTTGTTTTGTAACAATACGTTCAAATCTATATAATCATATATTGAATATTTTCTTAATGCACTTGAGGTTTTCAGTGTAGAGAGAGAGATAAGGCCTTTGAGAGGAAGCCTATTTCCATTTCATAATTGAACATTTTGGTGGCGAGGCAGGGTGATTGATGTCGTACCCTCACATTATTCTGTCACCGTGGGCAGGGACAGAGAGTTACGCAAACAAAACCAAATGCTTTGTAGCAGCACTTATCAGTTCACGGAGCTGTGAGCAGCAGAGCAGCAGTGACATATATCAGCGGATCGTCTGAAGCATCTGTGTAAGTAATGTCTGATGCTGCATAAAACTGAAATAATGAATCACCTCCATCCCTCTTATGTCTCAATGCTCGGTTGGCCGGGAGTAAGCCGCTTGCTTGCTCCAATCACTTCAGCAAGCACAGAAGAACCATGTGTGGGTAGATGTGCTCCCCAGCACCAATCCTGAAAGGCAACCGAGCCACTCCACAAATTGAATTCCCTGTGCAACAATAGCTCACGCTCATAATAATGAAACACTCAGAAAGTGAAGCTTAATAGATCTTTGACTCACTTGTCTGGCGCCTGCATTAGTATCACAGCTCCTTTTTTACAGAAACAGACTCAAGCTGAAGGGGAGTTTGATTACTTTTGCATCACGAGATATTTAACCAGGTTTTTGTGTTTAAACGTCTGTTAATTGATTCTAACCAGCCTTATATATTTATGGTCAGGGCTATCAGGACCTCCAATGAATCACATCAAGATCCTGGAAGCTCTGCAGCTCCCCAAGAAAATAGTTTTATCTCACCAAAGTGCCAGAATTTCAATGTTTTTATGATAAGAAGAAAAAAATGTGGTCCTTTCTTTTCTCAATCCAGCTTTTCGTGACAACTCTATGCTAACAAATTTATTCCACATGCCTCGGGTCTGATTTGTGAGATGGACTCACTTGATTAAAAGTTGATTAGGCTAATTATGACTCATAGGACGCATTTTGTTCAGAATGCATTACGTCCTGTCTGAATTAAATGAAGACAAAACATCCTAGTGATGAGTGTGAAAGTTGAGGGAAATTCCTATATTATTTAGATCATGTAATTAAGCAGCGTCACGCTCTATTTGACCAGACAACATGAAATTGCATGTTAAAGCCTCTTCATGTGAACAGAAATGCCATGGAATCTGAATGTGTGGCCTTTGTGAGGAAATGCAAGATGCTTGAAAGCCTTTGAGTGCGTTCTCAGCAGCCCTTGGGGTTGAGTCCTTAATTTAATGAGACAAGGAGAACAGGGGATAGGTAGGGAGTGCAGGAGAGGCTAGAGTACTTCCTCTCATTCAAACAATCAAGTGCAGGATAAATGTCAAGTCATGGAAAGGCCAGGCTCAAAACTGAAGGTAGCTGTTGACTTGGTGAAATGTCAACTGAATGTTGTTCTGCTGCAAAAGCAGCACAAAGAAAATTCCTTCTGTAAAGTGTTTTTAAACTTCATCAAACGTGCTCCAATGTCTTTGAAAACAATTTACTTTTTAAAAGTATCATTCCAACAGTTTCCTCTCAATGGCCATTGTGAACTTTTGCTCAAGTTGTTTTGTATTTATTACTGAAACAAAGAGCAAGTTCAGCAGCCAGTCCGCTCCCCTCTATCAAAGTGTAACACCCCTGTCTACACCTCCGGGCTCCTTTGTTCTGCTGCTTCACCCTCTGAAAGCAGTAAATTGAGGTTGGTGTGCTCCCTCCCCATTCAACTCTCCTTTCATGGTACAAACAGAAGTGAGACTTGAGTGCTAAAACCGAGATACATCACAGTACTAAGCCTCAGAATCAATAGTCAAGGGCTTCTCTTGCTCTCTTCAAGTCGAGAGAGGGTCCATTTGGTCTTTGGTGGCTCATCTTTTTTCACATTAGTCTTTCTGACCCTCTCTTGTTGTTGTGATACCTGGAGCTCAACAGTTCAAATATTACTTTACAAGTAGTCCGTGCTTTGCCCCTTCACATCACATTATGTACTTACTGTATGTGTATTCATGTATCTTTTTATATATCTTTTTAGCTGTTTTTTCAAATACCTGTTCTATTTCTAAGTGGATAAAATGCTGAGGTGAAAGTAATTTGCCATAATTTGAAAGATAAGTCACTAATATCTACTCAGGGACAGTGGTTTCCAGTTTCATAGCTGGATATAGCTCTGATAAAACCCCCGATTGCGCATATGTCGTTTTGCATGATTGGACAAAGAGTTATTGTGTTTTGCTGTGAATGGCTCCTGATTGTTGCTGACATATTGCATTGATCTGCAAGCATCAAGATTTCTGAGAGATCTGAGCCAAGCTGCTCTCATGTGATGGTTTACAGTTTAGAGTGGGGACATATTGATTGTGTCCTGCTATTCAATCCATTATCAGGCCTCTATCGAGACAGCCAGGAAGCCTGCGGTCATTGGATTTCCCATTTTTTAAAGCTGTTGGACAATAGCCACTAGTGATTTCCCTTTTGACAATTTCACAGCGAACCCGTTTATTTGATTTGCTTCTCTCTAGATGTCCTGTTGTTTTAGTATACTTGATCAGAGAGCATCAAGTGTCTATTTTAGTTTTATTTTTCCTCATGGCTTTGCTCTATTTGTAGTTTTGTGTCTGCCTAAATCAGCTTTTAGTGTTCAGAGTGTTATATTCATTCATATATATCCTCATTTCCACGTTTTGCAACGCTCCCATTTAAGTCAACTGCAGTTGTTGATTCACTTTGACATCATTGGTGACACTGGTGTGCATAGACACTCATTACAGTTATATTTCATCAGATACATTTACTGTATCTCTCATGGATCACTGGCTGTGTGATTCTCTAGTGAAAGAAAATCAGTAGATAGTATGCTGTATCTGTGCTTTCACTACCACACCGTGTCAATTTGCCCACTTAGAAGGACACCCATTATTTTTATTCAAGATACCATGTCGGTGTCCCTTTTGTGAGCCTGTAACGAAATATATTCCAATTATTACATGAGAACAGATCAGGTTACTGTCAAAGCTGCCGTGTTTTTGCGTGGGTCCATCATTCAAATCTGTTTGTTTGAGGTGCCATGCTGTGACGACTCCCACTCATCCTCCGTCATGTGCAAGTGCAGAGAAAATGGGCAAAGTACAACAGATTTAAGTGGTGTTAAAAAAACTAATGGTAGTTCAGATAAATTGTGATTGTAGGTAAAAGCTGCACGAAGCTGTGTGCTCTCCCGGTTTTCAAACACAGGCCTGTAACTGTGCAGCAAGTAGTAATTGGTTATCACTGTTATATCCTCTATTTTTCCTTGATTTTTATATTTGCTGAAGCATCGCCACTCTATTTTTATTAGTTTATTTCAGGTTCTGAAGAACCAAGCACTCCTCTGAATAGCATTTAAAATACATTTCTTTCACTCTACTAAGTTACATTACTGTGATAAGTAATGACGCACCTTTCTGAACAGAGCTGTGATATAAATAGAACCAAATTAACCTTGAGCGCTCAATAGTGTTCTTGATAGTCTTATAACTGCAAAGATACAATACCAAATCACCCTTTAAAGTGTGGAGTGCAAAGTATACTCCAAGGAATGAAAAGACTCCAAAATAGAATCATTTGTTAACTTTTGTATACATGTGTTTTGTCACCAGATCTAAAGTGCACTGTAAACATTAGTGAAATGTTATAGATTACCCATGTGAATAGCACAATCCAAAAGAATTGTGTCATTCTTGTCATACATTTTCTAAAAGTTTTCAAAATGAAATATGATTATATGTATGCGTATGAGCATATATACAAACTTAATACTAAGCTTCTTTTAACTCCTCTCGTAGACTTCTCTTTTAATGAGCCGATCCAACTGAAACATAAAACATTGAAAATAAAAGAAGGAACTGGATGTTGTTCACAGTCCTCATAACTTTTCAGATTTAGTTTCAGACTCCACTGCACATTCCTTTTGAAAAGTGATTTTTCATCCCCTAAAACTCATCAGTCATGTAAAAGATCATTTGTATTGTGCTGGGTTGCATCATACTGTGTCGCTCACTGCTCGCTGTGATAATTCTTCTGCATTCTTAAGCAACTTCGCTCATATTTAGACTTCATCCTGCAAAATGAAGTGAAAGTGAAAAATAATAAAGCTAAAAACACCACAGGGCTTAGAGGGTTTGTGGTCAAGCACAGAAAGGTAGAAAAATATGCCTAAAAATGTCAGAAGTTCACACCACAACACAAATGGAAATCAATAAACGGAACAACGGTGGAAGAGAAAAAAACCTGAGAATGAGCGTTCGTGGCGAGGTAATGATGTCACTAGGTGGGCAGTTGTTATTGCACTTGTTCCCTGAGCCTCTTGACACTTTAGTTTTCACTTAATTTCGGCAGACGAGCGTCAGGCTGAAGTGTTTGTGTTGTTGTCGTTGAAAATACAGTGAGTGTACTCATCCTGTGTGGCAGAGTGTGTCTGTAGTTCACTGAATTATCAACACATGTTTAAAATACAGCAGCTGTTTGTTGGTCTCTTACCTTCGTGTGGATGATCTAGAAAGTGAAATTGTGTTACACGCCTTGATTGAACATGCAATCAACATCTGGCAGATGATGATCTCCGCTAAAGCAATGAGACTGTATCATTGGCAGAGTGGAAGAGCAGCCTGCAGCAGTTGTAACAGATAATGACATAGAATGTGTTGACTGGAGTGATTAAATTCATATATCTAGGTGTTTTCAGACTCAGGACACTTTACTCCTCTCTCAAATGCTTTTACCATTGTCTCTCGAGATATAATTAATTCTTGGTGTACTGTGTATAGCCTTAATGAGCAGTTGTTAGTCTGAAATGAACTGAGTTATGATCTTAATTCATAGGGTTAGGGTTACAGTACTGCTGAACGTTTTCATGTTTTGAGGTCGTGTAGAGTTTAAAAATGATGTTCGTGTCCTGTGCTGTCCTCAAACAGCGCGTGATGGCTGGGTCATCAATGAACTATGATGTCATTTGCAGTAGTATAATAGAGTGTTGTCAGTATATGTGCTCATTTAAATAGAATGAAAAGAAAACCCCAAAGCCAGCTGCACCACAGAGACAACCAAATCTGCACCAGGTGTTAAAACAGAAACAGAACCGGATTAGGCCATTGCCTTCCAGCCGATGACTGCAATAGGCTGTATGTGAGTTTATGTGGAACATTAGAGGTTATAATCGAGTTGGGCTGAACGAGGCCAATGACCAAAGCCAATGACCAGAGCTGAAAGGTCAACAGCCGGGCTTTATTGGGTCGTTTGGAAATGCTACTAAACCCTGCAGGCTTTGACCATTTGCAACAAATCACTTCCGACAGATAAAGCGATCAGATGCTATTTGTGGAAGCGTAACATTTACTTAGAAGCCACGAGGTTGTAGGTTCAAGCATCATTGCACGCGTCAAGAGGCCATAGCTCAACACTTAGGGAAGCCAGACTCGACACTTGTGACATAACGCAATTGCGAGTCGCTTCAAAAGTGATAACAACAACCTAGTTTGCATGCCAGAGGGACGACTTATCCTTTGTGAACAATATGAAATCAAAGAATATGATACCGCGACACAATGTCTGGTCTGACCTTTATTACCACACAGCACTTTGTTTACGTTTACCCTACAAATGACTCATTCCAGTGTCCTCTCTGTCGTTCTGCCAGACGCTACCCGGAGAACATGTGTACGTGTAATCTAATCTATCACGGCACACTACACGGAATGACAATTGATTTTAACAAAGAGGAAAAGACTGACATGAATAATAATATGTAGTGAGGAAGGACAGCGACTGGATCGATGAGGAAGTACGGTTTGTCCTCACAGCTTCATTCATTGTTTTTGTCAAAACGTGTCAGATAAATTAAATGAATGCATGTGGTCCTTTTTATAAAAGTAGTGATGCGGAGGGTGAACTGATGGTTTATGTGCAGTCTGTCACTTGTGAGACTGCTTCTGGCCACTGTGGACAGGTTACGTGTTTATTGAAATATGCATTGGTTTTAAGTTGCACCAGGGTGCTGCCTGTAAAACTTGTCCTTTTAATTAACCCAATGGATGCACATTAGTGTCTGTTATTTCTCTCCTTTTTGCTGTCTAGGAAGTAGCTAGCTAGCTCATGGACTGCAGCGAGATGCTAACTCTATGGAAATGCTGTTTGTTGTCAGAAAGGATGAACACAGACGGTGCTATTGTGTCATAAGTTGTTTGTACTTTAAAACACAGTTTAATTGCTCAACAAACAGCAGTGTATTTGCTCCGTCACTATGGATCAAAACATTGCAGCGAGGTGCTTTTCCTCCTCATCCCACCATAACAGTCTTGTGAACTAATGGCCTGTGAGAGGAGACAGGGTTGAACTGCAGCGGTGAAGACAAAGGTCAACGTCTGGTCATTTGACTTGAGAGATGCTCGGAGCAGCACGGTTCATCCAGCGAGGCTCCGACATTCTCCTATCTGAACAAACCATGCATTTTAAGTTGCTGAAGAATTAGGAATGTACTTTGTGACAGGATTTCTCTTGTGAGGCGCAAAGTCAGTAATCGCTCCCCATGCCTCTTGAATAATGTATGAAATTTAGTCTTTATTTTTGAGTGGTATGAAAGGAGCGGCAAGGTCAGCGATGAAGTTCCCAAAAGTGGAGGAGGGAGAAATTGACCCTCCATGAATAATTAAAGAGATTTGAGATGTTTGAATTTGTTTTCGGAGAAGTCCGTGTAAAGCTGACGAAGCACAGCAGTCACTTTGATTTGCAAATACCAATTACTTATTCAGTGGATGTAATTTCCTTATAACAGAGTGAGCGAAAGTTAAGATAATTAAACTGGTGCATAGAAGAGAACAGAATAATCTTGGAGTTTTATACTCAGCTGTCTCTGAACCCTTTGGGGGTAAATGTCACATAACCATCTAAAACCAGAGCTGGATAAATAAATGACATTCTCACAGAATTATTGGCTGGAATATTTTTATGGGCTTTGAGGCAGCCCTTTCATTTTCACTCTATTCCCAACACACATAATTGCATAGGCAACAAAGCATTGTAACACCGTTAGAATCTCATTTCGTAATTCTTGTTTTATTAACCAATGACAGGTGTTTGTGATGTCCCCATCAGCAACGGCACAAATTGTTAATTGGTCCCACTTCTCCTTTGTCTGTCTGCAAACAGGCAGCACCAAGGTTGTGGTGTACTGAGTGTAAAAGATGGATGACACATTATATTCAGAGCCCCATTTAAAAAAACACACAAAGAGGCCGGCAACAACACAATAACCATGTGTGAGACGGAAAGACAACACACAGTCATCGCAACTCACATCTGGCGCCTCAGGGCGGAGCTTGAGTCAGTGACTCCACTGAAGTGTCTCGGCTCGGTGTGATGGTTTTGTTAACGGGACAAATTGTACATCTTGCGTGGTTTTGTCACACAATGAAGTCCAGGTGTGATAATCAGGGTTTCTCATGGTGAAAGATGGACTGTCTGACACCTCATCACCACTCGGTTATCTAGTGTGAACTCACACTGACTGTACGACTCTTGATCACAGGTTTGAACTCTGTCAGGCGGACATTGATTCTGAAATACACGGCTGATGCAGTCACTGTCACGCGGAGAATATTAAAACCGACCTATCTGTTTCATCGATAATCACCTGCCTGGTACCAACACACAGTGTGCAGTATTTCATGAAAGTGACTGCCCACAGAATGTCAGTGACATTAGCATCATTTATTGATATCAATATGTGACTGCAGACTGTCACTTCTGCTTTGTTTCTGCATTGTAATGAGTAAACGAGTCTCAGAGAAACACTTGATTGCACCGTATGTTTTAGTTCCAGGTCAGCGAAGTCCATGTTCATAGTGCGAGGTACAGTGTGTTGAGTCGATGTGCATCATGTCTGGATGTGAGCTGGCACACCAAAGATCAGTATCTTAAAAAATCCTGTGGGAGTCAAACAATCATTCATAGTCATTCTGTGATTTGTATTTCACAGGATGGAGACTAGCTCCATTTGAAATGAATGTTTTTTATACTTTTTGTCTTGCAGAGGTGCTGCTCAGCCAGTGTGCAACTACGTCTCCTGCATCGTGGCCACGTCCTCACAGACCCTGCAGCACAACATGTAAGGAAGTGGACACAAAATGTTAGCAATCAATGCTCCTTCTTAGAAGTTAGCAAGGAATAGCTGATGCCTGCTATTGCTTGACTTTGCCAAATGATGGTGTCACAGCCATCTTATTAAGAGTTGAGTATTAGCTGGTCAAGCTAAACCTGTGTTTTGATCCACAGATGACCGTTGCCTCCTGTCGCCAATAAGGAGAATAACAGTCCAGTGACAGGTAAGGAGCGTTGGCTCATTCCTCCTGCTTTTAAGTAAAACATGGTTTTTGAAATGGAGTTCTTGTGAATTCCAAATGACTAACCAAAGTGTTGTTAGGCTATAAAATATTTGACTGTTAAAAGGCTGTCTAATAGCAAGTTTATATCATGAATTAAAATCTGTGGGTTTCTTCAAATTCAAAACAATACTTCTGAATTGTGATCGTTTTATTCAACTATTGAGGCAGGATAATCATTGGCTTTGTAAGATTACATAAATACCAGCAATTAAAAAAAGTAACAACACAAATCCCACAGACTTCTATATTATCCAGGAGTGTGTGTCAGTCTTAACAGCAATGCCTTATATGGCACAATGTTAACACACATTTAAACAGTGGTTATTTATAATTTACAGAAGGAAAAGACCCTCATGTCTTAACTGTACATACAGTATATTTAACAAGACAGAGATAAATGAAATATTTACAAATATCAAAACAAACATTTGGCTATTCATTTTGAAACAATGCTTTTAAAAAGCCCATTCTGAGAAACTCGATATATTCAGAGGCAGCTAGTTCTTTAGGAAACATGTTTCAAAATATATAGTTTACCACCATCCACTCAGGATTACTCATGTAAAACATGTATGTGAGAATGTGCCGTGTCCAGCGCCAGGACTGGCACATCTTCTAAGTCGGTTGCATCTTTATTGACACAAGTGTGAGTCCTGAAAGGTGAGACAATCCTGGGCAGAGGCATCGTGTTGCAGCGAGGGGAAGTCAATGTGGCGTAGCCTTTCTCCTCAGCTCCAGAGTGTGCAGGCCTTCCTGCCGACCCAGCGCATGTTGTGTTCCTACTTTGTGAGCCGTCTCAGTGGCAGTGATGTCAATCTGGGCGTACTTGGTGGAGCTTTTCCCTGTTGATGCAGAAAAACATTCTCTTGAAATCTAATTTGTGACATCCTGTCACAAGTTCTAATTTTTTACGCCTTGTTGTGCAGTGTAATGTTTAATGTGTTAGTTGTTCTGCACCTCATTTTTACGATGGCACTCCTTATGAGGCCAACGTTAGCTGAACAAGGTAAAGTAGTGTAGTCAAATACCAAACCTAATCTCTCTGTTTTGTTCCACAGATGATGAACAGCCTAGTGACAGGTAAGGACTTACTCTATAGTCTCGAGCTATAGAACGATATAGTAAGTTCTAAACTATACAGTTCTATAGTCTAGAACTGGATACTCGTACGCTTTAGACTAGATAATTATATAATATAGAACTTGCACACTCTACTAGTTCTAGACTATCAAGTATAGACTAAGAGCGTGCAAGTTCTATATTCTCTGGCTCGATAGAATGTGCACGCTCTACTAGCTGTATATTGTCCGATTCTATAGAACTAGACGATATAGAACTGGTATTCACCGTGCAAGTTCTATGCTCTCTAGAACTAGACAACATAGAATGTGTACGCTCTACTAGTTGTATACCAGTTCTATATTGTCCAATTCTATGCTCTCTAGAACCAGACAACATAGAATGTGCACTGTACTAGCTGTATACCAGTTCTATATTGTCCAATTCTATGCTCTCTAGAACCAGACAACATAGAATGTGTACGCGCTACTAGTTGTATACCAGTTCTATATTGTCCAATTCTATGCTCTCTAGAACTAGACAATATAGAACTGGTATTCACCGTGCAAGTTCTATGCTCTCTAGAACTAGACAACATAGAATGTGCACTGTACTAGCTGTATACCAGTTCTATATTGTCCAATTCTATAGAACTAGACAATATAGAACTGGTATTCACCGTGCACGTTCCATGCTCTCTAGAATTAAACAACATAGAATGTGTACGCGCTACTAGCTGTATACCAGTTCTATATTGTCCAATTCTATAGAACTGTTATTCAGCATGCGAGTCCTATACTCTCTAGTGCTATAGAACTAGTCTAGTCTATAGAGCGCATGTAAGGGAGTACTTGTTGAACACTTACTGTGAGCTTGTATGTGCGCTCGGGGTCCGGGCTCCTGCAGTTCCAGTTCCATGTAGTTGAGCTGCTTTTTGGAAGTGGGGCTGACTGGAATATTCACATATGTCGCCTCTTCAGTAAAGGACCTCTCAGGAGGTTGGGCCTCAGGTGAGAAAAGAAACACTCCACCTGTGAATAAGAAAAGCGGAACTGTTAACATTTATCTTGGCGCTGACTATAAAAGTTGCATTATCACAACATTCATTGGACTGACAGTAACACGGCTAAATACAGCTAAAACAGAAGATAGAACAAAACATCACAAACTTCTCAAATGACTAAAACCATTGTCTTCTCTCTTTGTACGTAGGTGGGCTGAGAACATCTGGAGCTCCTGAAATCGTGGTGGCAAATCCATGCTGCTGTGTGAATGTATTCAACATGAACCACTAATAATAAAAAATGTACTCCATGTACTGTCTGAAACACTCCATCACTGTGAGACATGACACTTTAACAACCCTGCCAACACAAAGAAAGTGCCACGACTGACAGAAAAGTAAACTCAAACACTTCTGGCTGTGCCATACAAATTTTTTTGTCTTCTACATTTAACATAACATGAAACATGCATGAATGAACATGCAATACATAAAATACATACTGTTTAAGAGTAAGAGGTGAGGAAGTTCTACATGCCCTACCAGTCAACACAACACTGGCATGAAGGGTGAATTAAATGGAACACTAAAGACCGAGGGGCCCACAACCACAACTATTGTCTAACATTAACAGTTCATAATGTTGACTTTCATTAACAAAGAATTCAACATGAAGGCATTTGTCATAATAACCTCTGAGAAGCTGGATCACTTCCTCTCTCCAGGCTCATGTGTTAATTACAGGCATTTAAACACAGCAGACCGAGGGTCAGCACCGACACTGTGAATCTCACTCCACTGCCCCGCAGGCTAATTACGTATAATGAGCAGATTGTCCCCACAGATGAATTATAACATACATTATAGTCATTCTGTGCTGAGGGGCAGTAAAACCACCTTATTGCCCTTTTAATTAAGTAATTTTGTACATAGAGTCACGCTGTTGTGAAAAGCTCTATTTCATAAAAACATTCTAGGGAGTGGCCGACCCAAGTGCAAAGTTGGATTCCCTCACGGAACAAACTGGTTTAAAAAAAGAGCAAGGTCACCGTGACATCACCCAACACAATCTTGCTGTCGCCAAATCAATCTCTATAATGCTGGGGTGGAATTTCTTAAAACTGGGTACTTATATTCAGTGGCTAATTAGATACTTAAAGGTCACAATACTCTCAAATCAAAAACTGGCTCCTCCTGGCTGATAATATACAATTACAGTTACAACAAAAGCAAAGGATCGATCACAAGCCTCGGTGTTGATTATTAACGTTCAGCATTGAATATAAATAAAGTGGGATTAAACTGAATTAACTCCCAGGAGCCCTCTAATGTAAACAAAGTCAAAACTGAAATGTAGCATGACAACGCTGACCTGATACCAAAGTGAAGCAGTTATACTCCGAGTAAAAAAAAAAGTTTGAAAGCTGTGAGACTGATCAAACAGCACAGACAGAAGAAAAATCCTGCCTCCAACCATGACTCTTCCTGTCAAACGCATATTACAGCCGCAGTGAATTTGCTATGTCATCTGTTAGAGCTGATAAATGGTTTCCAGTGACAACAGGAAGCCCCGCTCCACTTTACCTGTCAAAGAGCTAAAAGGCAGCCGAGATAAAGAGGCGCACTGGAGTTCACTGCTGCCGGCGTGAAAACTGCTCTGCTCCACATCTTGTTGATGAAGAGTGTGGAGGCGGACGCATGAAGTCAATCTGAGCCCAGACACGAGGTTTTCATACTTTTCCATCGACAACAGCAACAAATCAAACGACAAGCTTCAATGACCAGGTGAACTACACGCCGACATTCATGCACAAAGTCAACTCTCCTGTGACTAATGAAAAGATGGAAGAAGATAAACTCCTTCTCTGCTCGGCGCTGATATGAAAGTTAACTCGTGACGTGGGGCAAGTAAATGCTTTCTGTGTTTTGTTTGGATTGAAGACTGAATTTATCATTTCAATCTGCACAGAACCTGATCGAATGTTAAGGTGCAGTGCTCACATGCTGCCAGAGATTAGATTTTAAGGCTGGACCCATCTTTAGCCATCAGTACAATTATGAAGTTTTATTTTTGTGCTGATATGCAAGTGTAATTAAAAGCATTAAAACATTTATATCCACGACTGCTGACTCTGAGTTTTTGTCCTTTTTATAAATATGAATACACCAAGAAACTCCCATCAGATTTGGAATGCTAAAATAAAGCATAACATTAGCTTCGATAGCTTCAAACTCTCATCACAACTTCTCTCTAGTTTGCCTTCACACAGGACTGAGATGATAATATTACAGTTAATTTCAGGGCCTGTGCAGATATTGGGGCCAATAACAGATATCTGGCGCTAATCTTTGTATGATACATTAAAATTGAAAACAGTACAGTCCTGAACACAATTAAAAAACAATTACCGGTAAACAATATGAGCTGTTTGCATTATAAACTTAATGAAATGAACATTTGTGTTTAGACGAGCAGGAGCACAATGATGGATTAGCTGCAGCAGAGCCAACCTTTTCTTTGCTCCTCTCACAATTAACTAAGACTTTGTACTTCTTTGATGGTGTGGGGAAAGATTTCTATGACCTGTCCATAATTCAGAGTCTCTTAATGCAGCCTTAGGGTTGTGGTACTTTGCCTTGTGGTCCACTAGAGGGCACTTTACCAGCATCACTATCCCATTCACATATGCAATCACCTCGGGGGCAACGTATAAAATCCTGTTTGCCAGAAAATAAACCCTAGCCAGCAAAGACAAGCAGACTGAAAAATATTAACAGCAACACATCACCTCTGAAAACCACTCAGCCAAACTTGCTACACTGCAACCAGAGAAGGTGAGAGACGACCGCGGCAACCTTGAGTCTACGATCACATTCAATGACTGGGATTAGTCCGCTTCGCTCACTGGAACCTCATAACGACACCATCACAGACCAGAGGGAGTTTAAAGGCAAAGGAAACGTTTTCAATTTCACGTGAGAGGATTAGATGTCAATTCAAACTTAATCCAAGTTGATTTCTGAAGACAGTGACACACTGCACATTAGAATCAGATTCTCCAGTGAAGCTACAGCACAAAGCAAAACCTCCTGAATAGAATTATAAACAAACTGATAGAATATATCATGATCAGAGCAAGTGATCCAAGAATCTTTAGCTCAATGAAAGACAAACACATTTACAGACACTAACGAGGTTACTGCAGACAACAGCCTTTACAAATATAATAATATATTATAATAGAAAATGATTTTTGTTGCCAGTAGAGTTAACACTCTTTCATCAGAGTAATCGGTATTAAAGAACTATTCTACTGGTCATATCTCACACTTGAGGACAAATTCACCTGCCTCTGACTCTGTAAATGGCAGCAGCGATGGTGGTCACAACCCCCACCCCCGGGGTTCGCAGGTACAATCAGTGAGAAGCCATTAGACGCCAGCAGAGGCTCAGCGGGTGTAGCCTTTGGCAGCGTCTGAGAGTTCTGACGCCTAATTGATCGACTGGTCCTTCCTCAAGTAGTTTTAAAATGGCTGCCTGTAGGAGAGGGGGCTCCACCTAGAGCTCCAAGGCTGGAGGGAGTTTTCAATAATACACTCTGCCAGTCTGTGGGGACCTGTCGTAGGAAAGGTCTGGCTGAGCGACACCACCCCAACCTCCACGATGTCAACTGCTTCCAAGAGTAAACACGGGTCTAATGACGGCTGAATCTTCAGGGTAAGAGACCTGCTCAGGCTGGTTTCCACCTCCCACGTCTTATTGAAGCTGACAGATATGTGAAGCTGTGGCATGGAGGTGGAAACGTGTTTGTCAGAAGCTGAAAATACCAACAAGTCACACCTGCCTCACTTTCAACACCACCTTCATTTCACGTCATGTCAAACTGAAGCAACACTGACATTTCCTTTCAAAAAGGGTAAAACCACATTCTCACTGCAGTGACTTCTGATTGACTGATGGCACCAGCTTCCTCCGTCAAGGACTGAACTGTGAACACCACCGTGTTCTAATCTAAGCTAAAGGTTTCAAGATTGATCAAAGAAGTTAAAGGTAAAAAAAGAAATGTAATTGTACCTCATTACAAATTCTGCCGACAAAAACAATTTGGAATATTTTTTTAAAAAGACCAGAAAGATGCAATTCACGAACAACAAACCAGAAAAGTATCATGTTTATGACCACTGGTCAGAAACACCATGGTCATAGAGTTCATTGTGTCAGCCTCTTATCTGAGATCAGGTCTCAGGGGGGAGAAGCTGCCACCCACTTAGTTTTGCACCTTTAGACGTCTCCTGCAGGTGATGAGTCAGCAGGATTGAAGGAGGCACACACATGGTGTAACGCAAGGCTCAATATCACACCCAGGGACACTTCAAGCATGTGGGATGGGTAAGGCTGGCATCGAACCTCCCACCTGCTGGTTAACAGGACAACACCCACACAAGAAATCTATCCAACCGAGACAGGTATTGACTCTCAAAGAATCTAAACATGACCTTGAATAATAGATCTGAGCTGCAATCGGAGAAAATATAAAGTGGAAGAAATGTAACAATATCATTCCAGATGCCATCACCCCCCTCGTGTCTTCATTCATTAACCTCCTGCAGAGGCGGGCGACGGCAGCGATGAGTGTGTAGCTGCATGAACTTGACTGATGGGTTCGGTGCCGCGCTGTGACAGCGGCTGGGACTTTGTCGAGCAGGTGTGCATTAGACTCAGGGCATGTTTCTGGGCGTGTGAGGTCTAAGTGGCCAAACGTCCCCTGACAACTGTCCTACCACCTCACATCAGCACAGGTATCCCATCATGCATGGCTGCACACCCCATTACATATCTGTGTCTCCTCTCTATGACACTGGCACTCATGTAATTCAGGTTTACAGCACTGATGAAGCAAAGGCGCAGGAGTGAATGCTCACTCTGCTGTTATGAGGAAGAGGTGTTGTCTATCCGAGCTTTTGGTTCTAAACTACATTAACACAAATAATGAATTACATAATGTAACTCATACCTGCCAGAAATTCATCTTTATATCTGTCAACAGCATTTAACTCTGATTAAACATCAAAACATGAGGCAAAGGCTGGAACGTCTTGATATAATAACAGGCTAACGAAAACCAACAACACATCATGGGATTCCTGGGAATTTCAGATTCAAATGAGAGAAATAATTATGCCAAAAGTCTCATATTTAAAAGATACCGTCTCTTCCTTTTAAAATAAAAATGATCAAAAACTGAAGTGATGCCACCTTGAAGGATTACTGCAGCAAAAAACCCGGGTAAATATATTGTTATGTATGAAAACACAAAGCAGTGGACTATATTTAGACGTATTCGTACACATTCCCTACCAACTCCCAAAGCTCTCTTTATGAGACCACATTTACTATACTGTCAGAAATATCAGTGGCCCCAATATACCATTTCCATCAAATTATTCAGAGAATGCTGATCTTTCAATGTAAATCTACAGCAAATACAAAGGATTCTTTGTTGTACCATATGACGCTAAACAAGCAATTCAAACAAGGAGGAGAGTCACTGTCAGTTCAGCTTCAAATGAATTCTGAGAAATGACAGCATGGAGCCACAGCTTGGGACAAAGTGGATTGAATACGTCTGATATTATTCCCACAGAGACACAATACATCTCCCTCTGCTGCAGCACACACACTTCACACACTGATTCCAGGAACAACTGTTCATCATTACTACAGATCATGCCACAGATCTCAAGCGTGGTCCATCAACTATAAGATGCAAATTCAAATATAATTTCCTTTATAGAAGTATTCAAAAATCCCAAGGTGTGACACATGACTCAGGAGCCCACAGCACCGATATAGAAGGAAAGACAAATGATAAAATATGGACAATAACATCTGCCTAATGGCAAAATGCCCTTAAGTACCATGCAGGTTAACATACACTGAGCCTGTCCAAAGCAAAAATTTATTTATAACACATTAAACCTTAGCCTCAGTTTATATAAACTATAACTAATGTCTAAGCTCCGTTTACACTACGTAGAAGCAGCCACTTTACTGAGATAACTTCCTGTCAGTATCACAGTCCATTAACATGGATTAGGTCATATAAACAAAGTGTTCAGTGTCTGCTTCTTCTTCACTCTGATAATTCACTCAGATTAGTCACATCAGTCCAAGAGGTAATGTTTGTCAACCTAATTCACTTAAAGCTCATGTCTCAAGATTATTCAGAGTCGCCTCCAGAGCACTTCCAAGTCAAAAAATCTCCGGTGAGAAGAACAATAAATACTGGAATCCATCTGTGGGCGACATTCTGCTTATTCTAACTGATGGCTTTATACACTTTATTCTCCTTATTATGACGTTCAAGTCATGACTCACTCACCTTCAGTCTCTTGAAAGAACCTCTGCTGACCACAGCTGCCCATTAACTCGTACTTCTTCTCCTCGGCCTGAAACACACACACACACACACACACACACACACACACACGTTAGTCTGCTGATTATAATTTGAGGCTAGTGACTCGTTTCTTACATAAGACCTCTGAGAAGGAATTTCCCCTTGACAGTTCAGTGGATATATCAGGATTATTTACAGATAGACACTGATATTCAGGATTTAGTAGGGGCTCACGGATACATTTCAAATGTAGAAAGACTGCTGTGCAAACTTGTGAATTAGCAGCAGCCATATTTATTCCACTGTACACACACGAATTCCTCAATGAAAGCAGAAAAATGCCTGTACTCATATTCTATGAATACAATTTACTGTTTGATACAATATTGTTTGTTTTAGGGGAAGTGAATAGAATGTTATATAATTAGTAAAATAATATGTGAAATTATCATATTTTCTGTTGGTGTATAATTATCAAAATGAATTGTTTCATAATTTAGAAGGAACAAGGAAACAAAATGAGTGACCAAAATCTCCTCTTATTCTGTGACACACATCCTGTTTACAACTCTTGATTTGGAGCTGTAATGCCTTTTTTTAAATAATTCCGAATCAATCTGTTGAATTGCATATCATTTCCCTAAAAATATTCAGCTGAATTCTGAGTTTTACAGTGACAATGTGTGAATGGTCGATATGCGGATTAGAGAGTTTTGGAGTGGCCTACCTCAGAGTTCCTCTCTGGTGCTCGAGTCTCCATAATCTCATAAGAAGGATCAGCCCGGCGTCTCTCCTCTCTGCTATTAAGCCTTTTGTCTGGTGGCAGAAAATATACAAGCATTAAAACACATACAGAAAATAAAAGTGTTTATTTTTACTAAAAAATATTTCTAGTGCCAATCAACAGATGAGAAAATAATCCCACGCTGTGGTTGGAGTGCTGTCGAGGGATAAATACAGATGCAAGAAGAAATATCAGTGGATTGATTCAACAAGTCAAAGCAGTGGAAAATATCACACAAAGTAGCAGAGATTAATAAAAGATGTATAAATGACGGTTAATGTAAAGCATACACACCGAGTTATCATGCTGCTGAAGCAATCCAACATCATGCAGACAAGTGTCTCTATTAAATGTGCTGTCTAATCAGCACTGACAGCATGATGTGACAATTATCTTCATAGTAATATCGGGACACTAACATTACAAGCTTTTCGACTGATGGTAGATTTCATATACTATTAAAAACAAATGACTGTGGATTAGAAAAATGAATTACTCTTGGAGTAATTATGGAGTCGTTTACCCGTGACCAACCAATTATATCACAGGAAATATGTTGTGATGGTGATGAATAATTGCCTGATGTGTTATTGCATAATTTGGTCATGTCATCAACTTATCGAAACAGATATTCAAATTTATCCAACACTGTAGGTAAAATACTATTAAACAAATCTATATTTTAACTTAGTCAACTCTATATGATTTTATATACCAGGTCAGTACAAAGTTATGAACTTAAAAAAAGAGAATTCATCGCACATGTCTCCATTTATTATATGGCAATATCATGTTTTCTAATGTGCTGAAACACATCCACTGTAATTAATCATTTCCAAATAAATCCTTAATCAAATCACTAGGTACAAATGTAAATCGTTTATTACAGGAGCCTTACTAGTAAGTGATACTAAAATGTTCTCCCCCACAAAAATGTTCATTTTACATCAAACCTTTAGATATATTTATCATTTGCAATATTATTAATGTTGCAAGTTCACTCTTGTATTCATAGATGTAAAGGGAGCAATTCAAATTTTAAGAAACCTCAGAGAAAAACAAGCAATTTATTAAAAAAAGAAAACAGAGGAAAGGTGTGTGATTTTATTGAAAAGAAACAAGAAGCAGAAAGAATCACAAAGGAAAAAACTCTTGAGAGGGAGCGAAGAGGAAACCAGAGTCATCTCTGTTATCAGCTGAACAGGAAACTGATGAAGAGGGCTCTTACCTTCCACTGTCACAGAGCGACCATTCATCTCTTCATCATGACAGAGGCCGTCTATGCCCTGTGATCTATCGCTGTGAACTTGATGAAGCGGCGGCGTCTCGTTGATAGCCTCTTCATGATCTTGGCTTTTCTTCAGGTGTGTCCCTGAGACAGGGCACTGGAATGTGGGATTGTTCCTGTGGCGGATCATTTGGGCTGGTGCGACACGGGGAGGAGGGTGGCAGTGCTCTCTCTGACACTTCAGACAGTTTTCATAGATGATTTCTCGTCCATCTGGCTGTCCATCTTGTTGTGGTACACATGATGCAGATTTGAGCTCCTTCCCAAAAACAGGGCTCATCGACTCATACAAGTTCAGACTGGATTTTTCTCCCCGTCTTTCAGCGGTTGGAAAACTTAACAGATCGGCTAACAGACTTGATAACTTCTCTCTCCCCGTCTTTGGCAGCAGTGAATCCTCACTTGTACTGCTGAAGCTTCCAGAGCCAGAGGAGAGGAAAACTTTGGCTTTCTCCAGAACCGTCTTCACTGTGGCGCTGTGTTCTGAGGCGATGTGGGGTCGGCTGAGCAATTTGTCAACACTCTGATCTGCTGGATGGAGATTATGATGTTCTGGAGGCAAGAATCTTCTGTAAACTTTGGATTTGTGTCCCATGTAAAGTTAACATGCTGCAGAAGCTGTGGTTCATCTCAAGCATGCAGGATTCTGCTCATGCAGCATGCAGGAGTTAGGTGCAGCTGCTCTCACCAGGTAGGGCAGCTGTCATTGAACCACCAGTAGGAATGCATGGTGCCCCCTGTGGAAAGATATATATACCGTTTAGATTATGTGTGAAAGATGGATGGACAAGTTAGTCAAGTCAAATAAATCCAGTCAGCATTTGGTTGGTCTTCATTTACATGCAGTTATGTAGCCGACTGCTCGCCACACACATTTTGAAAAACAATGGAGCAAAATTATACATTTGGTACTGTATCAGAACTTTAGATGCTAATGTCTGATGCATCAACTCTAAACTGATTGAGTGAAAAATGTAAGAGATTTACATGAAGTAACTGCACCACCAGCAGATGGAGCTATAGATACTGTCAAGTAATAAGTAATATGATATGAGGGAAGCAACTTATTGTCCTCTTTAAAAACAAAAACATCTGATTAATATTCACAATTATTGCTTGTTTGAAAATAAATTACTCCATGCCAAGCAAAAAATATAAGGTGTAAGTAGAGAGAAAGTGCAAGTCACATGGAGGTCTGACTGTGCTGGATGAAATGAGCATCACCCTCGGTTGGTGGCTGAAACGTTAACTCGTTAAGACAGATGGGCTGTGGGACCGTTGTGACACCGAGCACAGAGCCGCATCACCGTCAGCCGGCATGATACCACAAAGGTCATATTGACAACGAACCACGGAACAGATGATACAGTGATGATAAGGCCAGATCGCACAAGCTGCTACTGCGTGACTGCAGGTTACACCACACAGAGGGTTTGAACAAGAAGAGATTTAAACGCCAGAGGATTTGTGATGAAGGTTGACAGTTGTGCGAGTCATTCTATGTTTTTATTCTTATTAATGTTCTGTGATGTTTGTAGTTTAATAATAGCATTGCCCCCCAGGACTTTTCTGAAGTCGACAGTTACAATGGTCACAGGGGACAATCTGATTCTTCCTTCCTGTACACAAGACACTGGTGAGTTGTTGAACCAGGGACTTTTCTTTTGCCTTCACTTTTTCTGATTTTAGTTGATTTAGTTGCAACAAGTTTTGCTGATAATTCATGGATTACAGAGAGATTTTCCTAAATTAAAAATAGTCTGTATTTCCAATTAGAAATTGTTTCTTTCTATCTCTGAATGTATAACAATTCTCCTGAAAGGACATTTATAATAACAAAGTGTCCAAAACTGTGTTTATGTATTGTGAGTCTACACTGAAATAGACATGGTAACTGTTATACTCTTTTTCGTCTTACCTTAAATCCTCCACATACTGAGCAGATGGCCACAATGGTTTTGGAGACAGATGAGACAGAGCTGCAGATGTGATAGGAGTCAGGATGTTCACTGGAAGAGGCAGCCATCTTGTTTTTACACTCATTTGAGAGGCCCTGAGAGTGTCTCTCAGTATTTTCTGAGTCACAAGTCATACTGCTGCTTTTATCCCCCTGTTCCGACTCTGCCGTGAGGCATAACACAGAGGAAGTGTCTTTCATGGGTGTGGAGGGATCATCGTCTTTGGCAGCAACATTCCCATCTTGTAAAACACTCCTCCTGGGCGTGTCATACAGATACCTCAGTGAAGTTGGTACCTGGTAGTCATGTCCGGGGACAGAGGGGCAAGTACAAGGACTCAGATCTTGAGCCAAGTGGGGAGGCAAACTGAAAACCGAGCCAAAGTCGTCCCCAGAGTTAATGTCCAGGCTGCCTGTGTAGGAAGAGAAACTTCCAGAGTACGAGGAATGACTGCCGGTGGCGATGCCGCTGTCAGACGAACTCTGGCGGCCAATTTCCTGAAGCTGTCGCGGGGGCTTCGCAGGGGGCCGACTTCCTGCCCCTTGGCTCACTGACAGCTTCTCCATGCTCTGCAGTGACACCTTGGCAGCCGAGTGGCTGACTGCTTCAGATGGAGCGGTGGTTGGTTCAGTCCAAATGGCCAGCCTGCTCCCAATGCTGCAGTCTGATTGACTGGTGTCAGAAGTGTCAGAGGAACCGGATATGCTGCGGTCGTCTCCTCCGGCAGATGGACAGTATGTGGATGAGACTACAGAGAAAAAAATAAAATAAAACAAATAACATTTCTTGCATGCAGACTTCCCATGTGCAAAGATGGTAATATTTTGTACCTGTGCTGCTCCTGTGAGACAGCATGCTGAGTCGCTTCTCCAGCTCCTGAGTCTCATGGTTCAACTTGTCCTCCACGTTGGTCTGGCTGGTGCTGGGATCTGAATCCAGAG
This sequence comes from Chascanopsetta lugubris, assembly GCA_016785325.1. Taxonomy (NCBI): domain Eukaryota; kingdom Metazoa; phylum Chordata; class Actinopteri; order Pleuronectiformes; family Bothidae; genus Chascanopsetta; species Chascanopsetta lugubris. The sequence goes on along the minus strand of JAFBJT010107960.1, from coordinate 78,091 downwards.
AGAATCAGGCACACAGTCATTTATCGGGGGAGGGATGAGAAGTGGTACCGCTGAATGTTTTGTTCTGCAGGGACACAGCTCTGACAACAAACTCACTTACTCTACAGTCAAAACAAAGAGAAGCTTTCAACCGCAAAAGGTCTCTCTTGGCTTCTGGTGGCGTCATGAAAAGATGTAGTAGTGGATGGGAAGAGAAGAAGGTCTCACAGGGGAACACCTTGCAAAACTATGTGGTTTATTAATAGCACAGCTACATGGTTCTCTTGGTGCATCGCGGTATGATGCTCCTGATGGTGGCTACAAAATGTTGTTGCTGAGCGAGGATCTGATCTACCTCAACCCCCACCCCAAGGTGAACTCTGATGATAAATGAATGTTTCTGTGATCAGTCTGATATATTCAAGTGATGCATTAATATAGACCACATTCTTCAGGGCCCTGAAAGTTCCAGAAAATGACACGTCCTTTTATCTTGTTCACACAAGACATGAACTCATGCAAACAAGATAATATTGTGTCTTGTGCACACAAGAGAAAAATATTAACCACAGGGCATCTCGGCTTCCATAATATTCATGTTAAAATAATGCAGATTTACAAAACGCACAAAGCAGTGCGAGAATTATGTCTGCAATTGCATTTCATTTGGTTTCTGGGGATCATGTTCATTGTCTGTTCCCAGACTCATAACCTTTTTCTGACAACTGTTACTGATGGGTGCATTTATGTTTATGAAGGCCCGTCTGCCTAAAATGAACTGACAGTATTAAATTACACTAACTAATAAGACATTGCACATGGCTCGTCGAAGCTGCTTCCAAATAAAATCTGTTGCACTGAGCCACTGCCAGCTTTTACCATCTGTGAAAAATTAAAGTTTACCATATCTACAACCTGCTGCCTCATACGGCACATGGCATTTTAACAGGTTTCCATACCGCTACCCAACATGTAATGATGAGCATGCCAACATGATGACCTAATGCAGGGCAGCCAAGCAAGTCACAAAGGCATGCATAATACCTGCTGACAGGTGTTGGAGCCAATCACACTTGGCATTATTTTTGCAACTCGCTCATCCCACCTAAGCTCCAATAATACCTCCACCCTCAAGTTCTCTGGCTCTAGCGACTGGCAGAGATAGAAACAGAACTCTGAAGGGACTTCAGACAGTGTTGTTTTTTTTGATGAAGAAAATCTAAATAAAAACGAAATCACAGTTTAATTAAAGGTCTAATTTTACTCTAACCCTTATCATGAGAATCAAGTGAGGAATTTATTCTGTAGATGCAGAGGTTAGGAACAAAATTAAGGGTCTGTAGAGGAGGATGGGGTGAGATGGTATGATGGGGGGGGGGGCTATGAGAAGTAGCTGGTGGTGGTGAGAGGCGATGGAATCCTGTGGATGAGGTTACATACATGCCTGGAGTGATTAGGAGGCTTTGGCTGCTCTGCTTATGTGAACTGCGACTTTGACCCCTCGCCCCCTCCCTGCTCCTCCAAACCCACCCGCTATTTATTCTACCACACAGAAATAATAGAGGAGTATGAGCTCAACCTGCAATCGGGCAATAAGTGTGAAAACCAGAATATTGATTAACTGACGCCCCACCTCCACATCTGTTATGTTGTCGATTGGGTGAGAAGATGTTCTATTTAAACTACCAGAGAAAATCACAGTGTTAGAGTGGACAGCAGATGAGCAGAAAATGTTTAATAGCTTCAGTTATATTAGATCAAGCAAAAATATGTAGTCTATGAAAAACAAATAACTTGCGAGAAGAAATAACCTTTTTTGGCCCATCTGGGTCAGTAGCAACAACATGCTGCATTCATATCACATCTAAGCATTCATTTAAAAAGAGTGCTACTAAAGAAAGCTAGCAGGGTAGTTCCAATGATTTCTGAATCGATCATGTTAATATAACATGTAGTCTCGACTGGCCACCCCAGGCAGCAAAGAACAGGCTCCACTCATCTTACGGTTATATCAGATTTGGTTTTGATGCTACCCTTTGATACATGCCAACGCATCACCACAATTTAACACTGTAAGAGGAATGCACAATAAACATCTAAATATATTCTTTACACCACATTTTGGCATTTTTTATCCAGCTAGACTGAACTACAAAAGCCTTTAATCCAGAAAGCAGCCATATGCAAATGTAGTGTGTGACGCTGAAGAAGAGCTGAATGAAGACAGACAGAAGCTCGATGCTTTCAAATAACATTTTTTGCACTCTTAACTTGTATCTTACTTCAAGCTTTTTTACACTATTTTTTAATTATTTTCTATGGCGTGCATATAACAATAAACTCCTCTAAAATATTGGGTTGATAATTAAAGCGAAATCCTATCATACAACTCTGCTGTAACAAAGAACAAAACAAATGGCTATTTTGATCCCAGCCTTTCCTCCAGTGGCACCCAACTCCACTATACATAGACGATGACCGAGTTTGGCGCCATAATCACAGTAAGTACAGTAGATATCCTCTTCTTGATATTCAAGATGAGCCTAATCTCTACATCAACTACAATTATAAACTGCTTCTGAGGATTACCCAATTACATAAAAAAAACAGCTGTCTGTTATAATTTTGTCACATGAAAGCTCGTCCATCCACAGAGCGACGCCGACTCATTCTGCCTAAAATGGACAGATTCCAGGAACACATCACACCTCGTGGCTATAATAAATCCCTGGAAGCACAGGAGGCTAGTGATGCCGAGTTCTCCACAACAATAATGTCAGGTGTTTGCTTGCACTGCTTGGCAACAACACAGCGGCTGATTATCCCAACACCGTAAGGATCATATAGAGAGCCACCTTCTGCCTTTAAATAATAGTTGTTACGTACATCTAAACTCTCTGGTGTCTATGCAGATCCTGCACACGCCACTTTGTTTCCACTCCCTCCAGCTCAGCAGCATTAACAGACCTCTGGTACTGACCTGGCAAAACTGGCCGCAGTCCAAAAGGGCCTCTGGTGGGGGAGATGCCTCTGACGATGCAGTCGAACAGAAAGCTGATCTGCTCACTCTCAGCAGATGCAAGGAGAAAAACACCAGCCCCTGTGGAGAGAAAGAAAATTAAGCGAGTGTCATGGTTTTATGATTCAGGAATTTACTGTGTCAGTTAACTGTGTTGACTGTAAACATGTGCAACTTTATTCAACAGGTGTAAATGATTAAGTCATCATAACCGTCGCTTCAATTGCTCAAATAATGGCATTGATCCAACAAAAGTACTGATTAATTTATTGAAGTGTTCCAGATACTGTTTATCTTCCTGGAAAAGGGGTGATTTCTGGTAATGTAGTTAGTGTCCCATTAATAAACATGTTAAAAAAATATTAAAATCTGTGGTTCATATGCAATTATAACATGTCAAAAATGTATTTTTATACAGTTTGCACATTGATTCAATGTGTCAGAGGTCAAGCTCTTCAGGGCTCTCCCATGATACAAATGGTTGTCATTTACAAGGTGTCACACATAAAAGGTCAACGTGTCGCCTGCCCTGTCCCTGAGACCACCCATGTCAAGACTGTCTTCAATCACATTACAAACACCCCAGTGGTCATGAGCGGGGTTAAAGGTCAGCAGCAATATCAGCACAGATGTCTGCACCAGTTCCACTTCAAAACGTTTTACCAGATCAGATTCTAAAGCATAAAGCTGCATTTGTGGCACATGATTGGAAACTACCTCTAACATTAATTCATGTTGAGTTTTTTTCAACAGGTGTGTGAGCATAAGGTGCACAAGCAATTAAGCATGACGCAACACACATTTTGGTCGTCTTCAATTCCTGAGGACAAACTGGGTGCTAAACTGCTGTATGATGCAGCAAGTCATTCATTTAGCCTCCCATTTTGGCTCAACAGGTGGCGGCACAAAGCTTTTGCTTCTAGGACAAATGGAAATGTTAACAGAACACTATGTAAGTGCAGGCCTGACAACAAAAACAAGTGCAACTATCCCCCCAGGAAACATCTCTTAAGATCAGAAGGAAGCTGAAACTGAAACTGAAGCTAAATTGTAAAACATTTAAATGACTCTTCAACTTGATGAATTGGTCATGTTTCCATCAATTAACTTATTAGGATTTCATCCAAACAATTGTTTCAGCTATATGAATACATTTGTATGCTGTTGTAAAAATATAAAATATGCCACCATACTTTGGTTTCCTACTGAAACACCGAATAAACAACAAACCAAATTCCAGCCGCTTCACTCAGACACAAATCCAACACCAGTGCTGTGAACACACTGGGCTGACAGATGACCCATCACAAGAATGTTCACCCTCCAACCACACAAACATCTACACACAGCCCTCATGTTCACACTCATTTCTACTAGCTTTTAAAAACCATGTTCAAGTAAAAGTGATATTCAGCTCTTAATATTTCATGAGATCCACCGCTGAAGAGTTAATAGAGCTAAATAAATCGCACATTACATTCTCCAGCGTCATGTTTCCAACGAGGTCATCGTGTAACTGTGTCTGTCTGATGTCTGCCGAGGTCCCCTCGTATCTGTGTGTGTCCCCTCCAGGTGTTGACACATGCTCGTCTCTACTTTAATGGTTTTGTATCTATTCCAAGAAGTGGTTTACGTTATCACAGTAACAAACACACATTGGAGAAAGTGGAGGTAAAACTCCTTCCAAGTAATGCATGATGCTAAATTCCTGTAAAGACTAAATTAGCTCTTCTTGAAATGACAGGTCTCAATCTTCTAAGTCAGTTACCAAAATCCATCACTGCAAATGAGTTGAAAAGGTTTTCTTTTTATTGCCATCCGCACAATAACACTACCTACTTTGTATTCATGCAAAATCATCTGAACTCAAGATTCGTCCAAGTTCTTCAGTACAACTCATTTGCCTCAACAAGGCACAACATCCATCACGGAGACAACCATGTTTCTAGAGTTGCCAAGAAAGGACAGACCAAACGCTGGTTTCAAGAAGGATTTCGTGTGATCTATTGGCCTTGATAGATTCTCCTAAACACTAGGCAGGGCAGATGATCATCATCACAAGATGCCACTGAATCTTCAAAGTAAACCTTTAAACCATCAACATCAACAAAATGGAAAAAATGACCTCAAAATTAAACCATCTTCGAATTGAAGCCTCATGTGACAAACTGAAATCCGAAGGGATTCAAGAGCAATGAAACTAAACAACAGCTGCAGAAGAGAAAGAAAAAAATGTCACAGGCTGTTATTTGTCCCCCAAAAAAGTTCAAATATGAGACGCTTTTGCAAATGGGAGTCAAATAAACTATAGAAAATTGAAAAAATGATACAATCCTCAAATGACGACATCTGCACATCTCAGCCTTCTGGCAATGAATAAAAAAATAGCATCTGAAGGCTCAGATTTACTCCATTGAGCATCTTTATCAGGGTGTATGGCTGAGGGAGGCCAGATGTATGCGCAGACAGTGAAGAGAAATATTCAGTGCCTCAGATCAACTCACCAATCGCAACGCTAACACTGATGTTCTGAGCAAAAAGATTCTTCAAACACAGAAACATCAGGATGCCTCTCTAGATGCAATGTCGGTGATTATTAATGAAAAGTTAGAGCTCTGGGATTTATTTACCTGTCTGATCAATTATTCATGGCATTACTGACAAAAGCAGCATGCGCCAAACTTAATCATTTCCGAGTTACGGCATTTTTTTATCTAATCGTTGTCACTTTAAAAAACAGCCAAGGGAAAAATAGCTGCAGTAACAACCAATGTTCTCCGCACTGACGGACCAAAACATTGTTTCTGATACCCTCACATAACATGAGCAAATGTTCAGCCCAGCAACTTAATTATCAGGATGTAAACTTTTCATTCTAAATGTGTGGAAAACATGTTTTTGATTCATTGTTCTGAGAAGCAGCCTCATCCAGATTGAGCAGAATGAAAGACAAATAAATCAGCCATTCATAATTTGGTCTGTTCGGAGAAGCCAGGAGCAAAACACCTCATATCATGATTTAATGAGCTGCTAGCCTATAATGAGGCAATACTTCTCACTGGAGACGCATTCAGATGAGATGATGACATTGTACAGAGACAGACGTTGCCTAAAAACACATTTCATTTGTTTCACTAATTACTTCATGCATGCATGAGGGGGTTTGTGTGAGAATGCAAATGTCTGAGTCACTTGCCTTGGACATTTTCTGGGGCTTCTCCGGCTAAAAAGAGTTTGACAAAATGTCCAATTGAGCTCATGTGCCTCGGTTTCTCATGCAAAACTCAAGACTTTAAAGAATGTAAACATCTCTGGACACCACTTGTGACCTAAGCGTGACATAATGACATTTCAACTCACAGTATCCACATCTTGTTCCTCCCTCGAACACAAATCCGTTGGGCACAGGTCCATATCTGCGGAGGTCCGGGAGGTTCCAGTGGCCAATGATGACAGGTGGGACATCCCGGGCCAGCGCCAGCAGGTTGTTACACAAATGGAGAGTCGCAGGTCCACTCTCCAACTTGGTCCCTGGTAAAACTCCAACACTGAATCTGTGAACTGAGCAAAACACACAAAGTAATTGAGCATATTCATCTATAAATCCTGTTCATTTTATTTTCAATAAACCATTTTATTGGTGGAAACATAATGAATGAGGCTCTCCTACACTGCACCCAGAGCATGTGTTTAACAATTAACCACAGTACTGACATGAACTAATGAGGTGTGGAGGAATGATAAATACAATTTTAATCATGCAGAACAGACGGAACATGTGCCAACAATTAGTGCTCACGTTATAGATTTAAAATATCAATGAACAATTTCTCTTACACATTTGAACTACATATTCTTCATGCAACAAACAAACATCTACACAAACATGGTGCAGATACCAAGACCATCTTTCATTTTACAGTAAACATCCTCATTAATACAAAGACATACTAGTATAAAACCAATGTGACACCTGTATGAGTATGCAGAGGATTACACTTATTGTTTGACTCCTAAAAATAATTACAAATTAAGAGTTGTGCTGGTGTTAAAACTGCTCTTCATTCTGGTGGTTTGTGCAGCTTAGGGTTTCCACTCATGATAACCATCTGCTGATTGCTGCTTTAAATTTACCCTGTTAATAAAAAGTTTTGATTCTCTCATCCAGCAGTTCGAACTAAAACAGCTGGTAAAAGAACTAAAAATATCATTTCTATGAGCATGACTGTCGTTTTGTGAATTTTGGGTTCTCTATAAAACTACACTGAGTTAAACATCTTGGATAAAAACACAATGTCCTGATGGAGTGATTATTTCATCTCAGATTGGATTTCATTCATCAATAAAAGGAGAAACAGCTGCAGAAAGAATGAAGTCAGCACATAGAGCCCCAAACAACAGAACTAAAGCCCAGCGCCATCCAACAAAGTCAGTTAAAAATATCTGTACAGTTGAAGCAAAGAGAAGAAATGGTGTAAAAGCAGACAAAGAATCTAAATGCTTAATCTCTGTTTGGAGAATTTCATTCAAAGCGTACGTTGTTCTCCTGCAGCATTCAGACTTCTGCTTTGCTGAGAAAACTTGAGATTGATAGAGCGACTATGAGCAAATGTCAGCCAGCTGCGCTGCGTCATCGTTCACGTTAAGACATTCATATACGCTGCCACAAACGACAACAAAAGCTGTGCATGCCCACACACTGAGGTGCTGTAGCAGCGTCAGGACTCCTGTCACCAGCCCAACAGTCTTGTGTTATTATTAGACCTCATTTGTTTATCCAAGTTACATAACAGATCCACGGTGGACAATACAAGAATTTCTGAAGTCAAATTGTTAAAATAGCTTGAGGTGTATGTTGTGCACACACCAAGTCCTACCTGTGTTGTTAGGCAGGGGAGAAAAGGGCCACCATTGACTGGTGGGTTTACAAACACCAACTGACGAATCCTGCAAACTACATCCCCAAGCTCCACCAACAACCATATAGCTCACGTTAAATTCCATTTAAACCTTATACAGGTAATACCACCGCTGCTTCTTCATGTGATTGTTATCCTGCTCTCTGCCTCCAGTGACCTTGGGAACTTGAGATCTGTTTCTCACGATAAGGTGCGAACATACTCATGAGCCTAAAATCACAGGCAGTGTTCAAGGTGTTTCATAGATTACAGAACACTTTCATTCAACTGCAGTGAATGTTGAATGGTAAAAGCTGCCGGTGTGATGGATGAACTAATCTGCTTGTTGAGAATGACTTAAACTGTGGGGCGAGGAGGTTAGATTCAATGTGCTGCGGCAAAATGTTAAATCAGTGACATTTTTTAAAGGTTTTAAGGGTAGAAAGTGGAAAACACTGTATTAAAAATATCTGAGATAGTTTTCCTCACCTTCTCCGAGGCTGTATCGAAGGCGGATGTCCCACGCCTGCAGGGCCTCCCTGCTGTCGAAGCCCAGTAAAGCAGTCTGATTCAGGCAGAGGATGAACAGACCAAAGGCGACACCCTCATACCACTGTCCAGTCTCCAGGCCGCAGATCTCCTCCAAGGTCACACTGGCTCTCTCCTTGTTTCCTTGAACTTTTTCAGACTTGTCTTTAAAAACCAGGAGCACGAGGCAGTCTGAGGGAGTTGATATGAAACATGAGAATACAGTAGAAAAACAAAAACACGTGTCCATGGTAAATTACTTTTAGTGAGACACACACAACATAAATGTGAGTTAAACGCTGAACATATTATCTCAAAGTTGGCATCAAATAAGGTTTGCGACACAGAAGGTGCTTTGTTCTCTTCTTTGGCACCATTAAACAGTCAGTGTCAACTGATAAAACAAGACCGAATGTTTGTGTATCTGTGTCGACATTGCCTCCTTCACACCAACACACATATCTGAGGGATGAGTGCACACAGCTGTGACAACACTGACACCAAAGATCTGAGGAGGAGCAGGAGTCTAACCTGTGGAGCATGTTAAGCTGCTCAGCACCAGATCACTTGTCAGAGGAAAAGTCGAATGGACCAAACTCATACTTAAACTTAAGGATTAAACTCAGGATTAGTCGCTTGCATGTATATGTATAAAAGGAGACATATGATAAGTTTGTGACATCAAATGATTCAAGTCTCCTTGATAATGCACATTCATGCTGCATCTAAAAATACAGTGGAGGCTCATACCGTCAGTGTTTAGCTAATTAACATTTACAGTGAGGGATGATTTGAGGGGTCGGAATTCTTTTGGATCTTGTGAAAACATTCAAAACACGTTCAAAACTTTCTTGCATCTTGAATAGAGAGCTCATACTCATGCTCAAATGCTCATACAATTGATTTTTTTTAATGTACTTTAACTCACTGTAAAATACAATTCCAAAAAATATTGATTGTTTTTCTTTGATTTTCTACTTTACTTTTTTAAGGTCAAGTCTTTATAAAATAGTGTAAGTCTGTAAATAGCATTAAAATGTATTATATAACTTTCTGTAATAAAATTAAACATTTTGCTAGTGCTATATAAACAAAGCCATTTCAAGTTGATACAGTAAGTGCTAAAAAAAGTTTATTCCAAGTGATTAAAGTCAATATTTTTTTGGCCATTCCTTCACTGTGAAAATATAATGGTACAACCAGGGAGTTGGACCATTAATTTACACAATATGTCAAAAATGCTAACAATTAGCGTCGACAGTATTTTGTGTACTCTTTACGTGACATTTTAACACAAACTACTACAGACTGACATACACAATTCAAACAGTGCCAATGTTGTGTCAAACAACCCAGTAATGGAGACGACACACAACACAAACAAACATGGCAGCTTCTCATATCATCTACTTTACCCTCATGCAGCTTCACCGCGCATTTATCTTCACACTCACACACACAGAATAAAAACCCACATTTGGAAACAAACAAGCAACAAACTATGGCCATGATGTGTCGCAGTCGCCATGTTTCTTACCTGCTACAGGAGACGGCTTCCGTAGAACGAGCCAGCGCGTTTTCCACTGTAAAAAAAACACAGCACAACAAGCGTTTCAACGCTCCGATCGGAAAAATAGTGCGCAATCAAACAGTTGTGCGGTTCAATTAAAAAAAAAACCTTTTTTCCATCTCGGAGTCTAGCGTATCCCTCCACGACAACAGAATCCGTCATCTTCAGTCATAGTTCCTGACAGCTGCAGTGACTGGCTCATTCACACACATACACAGACACACACTGACTGAGGGTCACTTTCAAAATAGCTGCCGCTGCCCCCCCCCCCCCCCCCCCCCCCCCCCTTTCTATGCGCGTGCATGGAGGGTGTAAACTCGCCCCCCAGCAAGGCACATGGAAAATGGCATGACCACTGTCAGTGTGTGTCTGCACCAGCCAACCAATCATGCTGCCTCTCTGCACCTGCTGCAAAACACAACATGATCAATCACATACAACATCCAATAAAAACTTCTATAAAATACTATTTCTAAAGTCTAAAAAGTGGAAAATAAATCACTTTATTTGACAAACCTGTCAATGCAAAATGAATATTTAAAAAAACACTTATAACCCCCTTTTACATTCCTGGAAAAAATAAAGTAAACATATTGATACATAGTCGTTTTCTGCAACTGTTTCAAAGAACAGAAAACACAATATTACATTATTGTTGTAATTTCAAACAGTTTTCACCACTTACTTTCACAAAGTATAAATAATTGAATATCAAAATCTTACCTTCAAAGGAGGACAACCCTGCTGCTGTAAAAGTTAAACACATTTACTTAATTACTTAAATGTTTGAAAACTCAATTTTAATTTCAAAAATCAAACATGTGATGTTCCAAGTAAACATGTAACAGTATACCTTGAAAATGCGACCACCACTCGGCTAGATCTTGGGCTGCCTCACTGCAACTACTGCAAAAAAAACTATACTCGAAGGAATGTTAATCTGGGAGCATTTTATGAAAATGATTTTGTATCAGACATTTACCTAAAATGTAAAGAGACAATAAACTCGCAATATCATGGCAATGTTAACGCAGTAATTCAACATAACTTGCACTTTTCATAGCATCACCCCACCACACAAACATGTGAATACAGTATACATTCAAAGAGAGATTTTCAAAAGTAGAGGGACCCAGCTCACAGTTTCAAGTGATTGACAGTTTATTTTTCACAGTTTAAAATAAAACTATAAACTTCCAAACATAATAATAATAACAATAATAATAATAATTAAAAAAAATAGTTAAAATAGAAAATACAGTAAAACATCTCTTACTTATACAATGTACAGTTCACACTCTTGCTCACAAAGTTTTGGGTTTGCGTCTGATCACTGAATTGATCCAGTCCAGATAATTAGTCACTCTGGTGTAAACACCAGGTTTTCCAGAGCGGCCGCAGCCCTCGCCCCAGCTGATGATCCCATACAGGAAGCTGACATCATTCCTCGCACAAGACAGAGGGCCCCCAGAGTCACCCTGAGTCGATACACAGACACGTATAAGTACAGTCCACACACACACACACACACACACACACAAGCAGGTGACTCACACACTTACTAAAGCCTGCGCTGTACTTCCGAGGTAAACTGATTCGAGGGAGGAGAGTAAATAGTTTATACAGTAAACTCCAACTTCCCACACAGGCCAACATTCAGGGAACCACCACAGCCATCGTAAATACCGCTTTATTACTCCAATATCTATAGCACTCATTTCTCATTTCAACCTTTGAGTCATGCGTATTTTTTCCACAATAATTCAGTCATAATTCTAAATTCTCAAACAAAGGAAATAGGGTTATAAAAAAAAAGGTTATTTTTTCAGTTCAAACGCTGTCAACTGAGATTCACAAACAAATTTAAAAGCAAATCTTGGCAATTAAACAGCAGATCTGCATTTGTGTGTATAAATATAGATTCTCTCTTACCTGGCAGGCATCAGCACAGCCATTAAGTCCAGCACAGATCATGTCTGCTGTAACATGGTTTCCATAAACCTCAGGTTTCCTGCAGGTTTCCTGGGGAATCAGTCTGACTCCTGCCTCCTGTAGAGTGGTGTATTGTTTTGCCTCTGTCAACATAAAATAAAATGTTTGTCTGTTCATTTTTCCAATTGTTTTTACAGGTGAACCTTAACAGGTGTTAAGAAGGAAGCTGCCCGATCATGCAGTTCAGAGCAGCGTGTGAAGGGTGTGTGTGGGAGGCGGGTGAGAACAGGCGGAGGTTAATTAGCTAGAAGGTGAAAAAACAAATGTATCTGTAACAGTGGGCTATTGCATTATGGACTATAAACAGTCCCATAAACCACTGAAAAATATCAATAACATCATTATTCTTAGAGGAAACCACTGATATTACAACACAGATTTCTTCGAAACACTCCAAATAATTATGGCGCAAGAAAAGGACGAATATAATTCCAAAGAAAATCCAGACAAATGGTTGGCACAAAATTTCTTTTCACAGTTTCATCAGTTTCTCCGGGAATCAGGGCTGAATTTATTCAGAGGCTGAAATAGTGTGTTCAAAGAATTTTGAACTGCAACTGGAGTGAATTTAAAGGAGGACTATGTGGAGTAACATGACCTTTTTCAAACAAATGTATTCAGATAGCCGTCAACCATCATGACCCTGGAGAGACATCTTTATCACTCACTTTCATGCACATGTCCCCAGCCACTGATGGTGCAGCAAAATCTGTCTGGGAATGTAATGTCTTTGTCTGGCAGACAGATGGGACGGATAAATGGTGTTCTCCTCACACACCGGCCGTCCTGCTTCTTCAGCTTGATCAGAACTGAGGCAGAGAAAATATAATGTTATCAAATGGACCCAGAGACACTGACACGATGAAGCAAATGGTAGACAAATAGTCTGTGTGTGTGTGTTAATGCAAGGGGAGGATTGAGACAGCTGTCCAGTGATACACAGCTGTGCACGCAGATCTGGGCCTTAAGTGAATTGTGCTTTTTTTCCTGAATGGGGGACAGGACATTTTTTTAGAGTGTGTGTGTGTGTGTGTGTGTGTGTGTGTGTGTGGTGAATGATAACCTATGTCATGTAGAGTTGGATTAAACATTGAGAATTGTTTTGGAAAGACGTATTCCTCCACTCCAAAAGTCTTGGTGTTGGGCCCAGTGACGTTGAGGTTCTGCTGTCCCAGAACCACACGGAGCTGCGATTTCAGTGGGCTGCAACGAGACAGTTTCGATCAATACTGGCTCTGACTGTGCAAAATGTCAGGCCTGAGCCAAGTTATCTCTAACAAATGCTGGCTGTGCTTTTCTCCAGACATTGAAGTCCAAGACTTGTCTTTTTTCCACATTTTAACACAAGTCTATTCCACATTTGCATAGGAAAGCGTAAAATTAAAGTTGATAAAAAAGTTTGGTAGTGCTCCAAGATAAATCCTGGAAGCTTTTTTGTTGCTGTGCTTGATCTAATGATTTACTGCTTGGATCTTTGAACTTCAAGAGTGATGACAGACGATTGTTTGTTGACATTCAGATCAAATGAAGGTATTTGCATGTAAATGGCATCTATGCACGGAGTGTTCTTAGGTTTTCCTCGAACTGGTCACAGCTCTAAATATAGTGTGTTCATAAAGTTGTGAAGCTGAGGGGTCAAAGTCTTGGACTTGAGCATGTTTTAAGTCATGACCTTTTCCTCAGACAGAAAACAAGTGCACAAACAGCTCTGTGGCAGTGAGACATATTATGCACTTGACACTAAATCAAACATAATCATATAACAGGGAACTGTGGTTGATACCACATACTTGCGGAAGAAGCAGTGCGCCGCAGACACGATCCAGCAGGAGGAGATGAGCGTGCCAGCACAAAAGTCTGACTCTCCGATGTAAATCGCCGCCATCCAGGGGTAAGTCCCCGGCAGAGCTGCATTTCCTCCCATGATCCGCCCCCGTGCTATCGACAGTCTTTTCCTGTGCTTTTTCCCACAGACAGGTTTTCTGTTTGGTTTGTTAAAGGGGATGAACCTGCGAGAGGAAACTGCAGGATGAAACAGGAGCATGATTATATATCACAAAAATCACTGCAACCTGGTCAGGAGCTGAGAGTAAATGCTCTAACCACTGATCCACTGGCACCAATCTTACTGAGTGTCATAGGCTAAAGCAGGCCTCAGTCAGGCTCAACCTGCTCCTCCAAATATGGTTGCTTCATAAAACCAAGACTAACCAGTGGTGGGTTTATCAATACACCCATCTGCTACAGTTTAGAAGAAAACTGTCCTTATTCAGTTATAGATCCCAGTTCATAAAACATTTCTCCAAACACAAACAGAACCACAACATATCTTCCCTGTTCTGCCGTTACTCACGCTTGGGCATCAGACAGGATGGGACATCACAGTACTCCCATGATATGGCATCATCATCCAATGTGTAGCACCACGGCCTCTTGTCTCCATCTGGGTTTCTGCACACACACACCACAGCAGACAGTGTGTGTGTGCGTGCGGCAACACTGTTTTTAGCAGCTTGCATTTCTCAATACAATACAGTAGCTAAAAGGATTAAACAGAGGCTTTGTTTCCACTCAGGTTTCCATCTCGGACCTAGCTGCAGGCTCACATATCTATAATAAAGTATCATGCATTTAATTACAAGTGGATGTGATAATTAAGGTGAAATTGATACTAAAGCTGGTCTATGACATGTGCGTCCAGCAACAAATTATGGAGTGTATCTGACTCTGAGCCAGAATAAGATTGAGGGACATTTTTGGACTAATAGCCCACAATTTGTGGATATGATACAAGGCTCATAGGTCATCTTGGCAACAGTCACAGGTGAGGGGAGTAAGAAATGGAATTCAAGCAAATGAGCTGTAGGTAAGCGCTTTCTCTTTTTTAGTTTTGCCAAGCAGGATTCACCATGTGGTTCTTTGATACTCAGGGTGGTTTCCTGGATTGCGTTTGCCTCTGAGGAGATTTGAGGGCTTGTGCATGTGGGTCACATATGTGGCATATGCTGACACATGTGACAGATAAGAGGCAGACTCGGGAAACAATTTGTTAGCACATTTGAATATTGAGGCTTTAAAATAGATTTAATAGCAAATGCATGAGGATATCTGTCTTGTAATCATCATAGAAACCCATAATTAGCGGTATCTTTTATCAGAGATGATGATACGAGAAATGAGCAGATGATAATTAGCAGAATGTCTCAGCACACACCCACACACACGCTCTCACCTGCAGTAGGCATGCTCGCCAAGGCCCCTGAGCTGTGAAGCGACCACTGTGCCCACGTGAAGCTCGTCGTGCAACAGGTCCGAGTTCCAAGGCAGACACTGGGCACCAGACATTGTGGTGTTTGCCAGTCCCCTGTAACTCTTTCCTCTGTTGTTGTAGCATCCTGTCTCCGGCTCTGTGCGCACACACACAAACAAACACATGCATGCATACACCACAGAACAGTCTCAGTGGTGTCTCCTTAAAACAGGTACGTAAAGAACACAAATGCAATCACACAATTTGTGTATGCAGATTAGAATCTCTGTGATGACTGATTTCTTAATGGGTCAGGACAAGTCCTGAAGAAACGCAACAGTTGCAACTGAGAAAACGTTTGAAGCAGGCTCATGTCTTCACCTGCTTCCATTTCCATTCAAGTAAAGTGGTGGGAGTGGAGCTAGACTCTCTGGCTGTAGTGACTGAGAGAAGGAGTCTTGCAAAACTCCACGCCATCATGGACAATACCACCCACCCACTACACACGGACTTGGCGACGAGGATGAGCACCTTCAGTGGAAGGCTCATTCTCCCCAAATGCAGAACGGAGAGATACAGGGAATCTTTCATGCCAACGGCCATCAGACTGTTCAATGCCTCAAGATAAATGCTGTGAAGACAGGGATTCTGCTACGGTTTAAACAAATGGACTGATAATAGACTGTCAAGTATCACTGAATGCACCAGTGATTACATCACGCATCTGGTTGTTCTTGCACTATACCTCCTTTTAACTGCTGTGTTGGCACCCGTTTTTCCGGATGTGCACCGGAAATGTACTTGTACACTTGATCATTGCACTTTATCTAGAATCTGTGACTATTGTAGCACCGGTCTGTACCCTTGTCACTTGAACTTTGCATTTATTTATTTAGAACAGAGACTCTATTTTAACACGGGACTGTACTTTTTGACACTCGACACTTTGATTTTGTGTTCGATTGGACTTATTTAAATCGCACTTATTTTAAACTCAGTATTTTTGCACCTATATTGCTGTATTTGCACTGACTGTACATGGCACACTTCTCCATATTCATCATTTTATATATGTTTCTTAGATTCTCCCTTATTTTATCATTCTCTGAGAGTGTATAGTTTTACCCCGGTTTATATAGTGGTCCTTCGACTACCTCTATGTTTTATGTTTATTGTTTATCGTTTAATGTGAGCGAACTGCGGCGCTGAATTTCCCAAGGGATTAAATAAAGTATTTCAATTCAATTCAATTCAATATTTTGTCAGAACGTTTATACGCACAAGCATGAACAAACAAGTAGTCAATAAACATTACGTACAAATACACAGGAGGGAACATAAACTATGTTATTCAGCTTTGTGAATCCAAGTAGTGGTGACACAGATCATGCATCTACTGGAGAATATGAATCTGTTTCTCATTATCATAAGCTTGACATTATATCATTCATCCAGGCGGAAATTAGTGACAGTCAGTCGTGCATTTATGACAGTATAACACAGTTTAGTCTTTTTACTCACCAAAGCTGCAGTCGGCTCCACTAAAGCCGGGTCTGCAGTTGCACACTTCTTTGCCGGTGTTTGCGATCAGTCGACACGTTCCATCATTGTGACACGGGTTGGTAAGACACGCTGGGAACATCAAGCAACAAAAATGTCTTTCATTTCCAGTGAGTCCAAAATTCACAGTACATTTAATATGCATAACACACAGAAATTAGCAATAAAACAGTCTAAACATGTAAATGATGTAAATGACCAGTGTTTGTTCTGCCCTCTAGTGGGAAATGCATGCAGGTTCAACTACAATCTACTTATTTATGGAAATATGTTGTTTTGCAAAAACTACCACCCAGAATCATTCCATACACAGCTATACATCTCAACACACTTGTGGCTGAGATGAAAACGTTTGTTTGAGCACTGACTAATTTGTATGGGTATCATAAGTTCAAAAGGAGAGAGAGGCTGTTTTCAAGCAGCAGCTAATAACATCCAATATCAGATGAAAACATAGTCAGAGCACATCCAGGTACAGGGAGGAATTTCTTTCTCGCCCCAACCATCACTGGCAAAAAATACAGAGAGTTTCGGTCCAGGGAGCATGAAACTACATCAGCGCTACTTGTTCTTTTCTTTCTGCCAGAGAATCGGTGCAGATGAAAGCCGTGTGCATGGACCCTTGGGGTGTGTCCTACAACACCATTCCTGAGTCACAGTGAGTCATGTAATCTGTCTTTCTTCCATTGCAAGATTACTGTTGAAACTATTGAGCTGTGATCAACGAATCAAAGGGAGGGCAAGACATGTCTTTCATATCTCCTCACAGGCAGTTATTTTGGAAGAAGAGGTAAGAGTGTATTTTTTCATGTAGGAAGGAAAAATATCAAGAAGAATCCATACGTCATATTTTCCACAATCTGGGTACATCACATCAGGTTTCACATTCACATCAGGTATGAAATACTTAATAACTGTATCTCATTGTTCACTGGCACAACAAAAAGGTATAGAAAAGGGACAATAAGGACCAAACACCAAACACAGTCAGAGCAAAGGCACAAAAGCTCATGTCTTACTTGTGTAGTGAACTCTTTCACACTCAATTTCCCCCGACACACATGTGCACTGTTCCACGTTGCGGAGATGAATTCGTCCCCAAGACTCTCCGATGTCATAATAGCGCAGGTGTATGGTTTCATAGCACTTCTCTGAAAAGGCAAGACAGAAAAAAAAGACTACATAAAAGGCTGCTGGTTGAAATCTGAGAGGAGATAGAGGAGCTCAGTGGAGCGTGAAGAGTGAAAGACTTAAAGCAGAGCAAAGAGGCTGCATTAGGACACAGTGTTTTTACATGTTATTTTTTTTGTCGTGAGAATTTTAAAAAGTGCATCTGGTGTGATTTTTTCCCACTTCAAGCAAATTGATAGGTGCTCTATACCATGGTAATATGCCATCATCACAACTGAGGAAACTCTGGAGCCAGAAGCACAAGACAGAGACATCTGCATTTGAAATACTTCACATTATATTTTTACGTATGATAATAAAAAAAAATAAAAAAAATCGACCTACTCTGCTCACACAGCCTCCCGGAGAACCTCTCGGGACATTTACATTCAAACGAGTGTCTGTGAGGGATCAACGTGCAGACACCGCCATGCTGACATGGGTTCACCTGACATGGATCGGTGATTTTACGAGATGTGTGGACAAAAACTACAACACAGGAGAAACAACGACTACAATTAGAGAACAAAGACAAGAAAAAATTAAATATTACAATGATACACCCTCAGCAGGTTCTGTGAACTCACCATTAGGCTGAGTTTTATCTGGTGCACAGAATCCCCACTGACGGTCTCGATCAAAATTTTGAGTGAGAGAACACCTGAGGAAGGGGAGAAATGTATAACACAACGTTCGTTTGCATGTTTTTCTCCGTGGCTGCATGTTTTTTCAGGGAAAATGAAAAATAGATTGATGTATCAAAGACTTTGTAGGGGGTAATGTGAGTGGTTAATGGCCTTATGATTCACTGGTGAAATGTCAATGTGACTTCTGACCACTGAAATCTTATCTTAAGTCCAAATAACAATAGGGTAGAACCTGAAGACAACCGACTTGTGATAACATATCCAAGAGGCTAAAAGATATGAGGCAACTCACAAATCCTTAGAAGACAGACAAATGACAAAAAAAAGACTTGCAAAATCTTAGCAAATTATGTCATTACGTCGTTTAAAAATATCATTATGTTGCTGATGACAACACTGCACAAATCCCTCATCAGTGCGACCTGGTATTATGTGCAAATACACACTACAATTATACACTGCATCATCATCTTAGCTGCAATGCATTATGGAAAATCCCAGTTTTGGTTTTCAGGTCACGCCACATTGAGGTAGAGTCATAGTGAAGTATGTGATGTAACGCCTGCGCTGTGTGTGTGAGAGTGACGTAGAGAGGCTCTGCGGTCTCTGAGTGTGTGTCTGAACTGGATGTGACAAGGCAGTTCTTGTGTCGAGTTGTCTAACCTACGTGTGTGGTAATATTGGCAATTACGCACACACAAGAGTTGAATGTTTGTGTAACCAAAAACAATGGATCCAGACAATGAGGATGAGAACTCACCATGGTCTGGAGGACAGGACGGTGACGCAGTCATGGTGAAGCCTGCCGCCTTGACGAAATGGGAAATTACATTCTTTGCCTGTCGTAGTGAGAACTGACAACAGATATGGGAAACAGGTTAGTGACGCTCAGTCGACAGACACACACAAAACAGGGAAACGAGAAACTAACTCTTAATGTGCAGTTCCCCCCCTTGAACCTCACACACAAAGACATGCTTTCACTTTGCACAGACCAATACATCATGTCTTCTGACAGCTAAATATTACTGTTGAGTGACAGGTAAATGACCTGTACTAGCACACACTTTTAATTTACCCTTTAGTTTGGTACAGTATGGAGCATTTAGGGGATCTATGAGCAGAAAAAAGAAAAACATCCCGTTTCTAATGAAAATAAGAATTGTTTGTGTTTTTATCATCTTGGAATGAACCATTGAAAAATAAGTAATATTCAAAAGATCCCCAGAGGGAAATTAGCTATGTAACAAGTGTGCACTGCAGCTACAGCTCGCCTACTCAGTGCACATGTGAGATGTCGACCCGCTGTTTTTTTCCCCTCTGCACTTGGATTTTTTGTGCAACAGTATTCTCCAGATGTAGAGTTGACAAATTAAACTGTCCCACCCTCATATTTGGCACATTGATGCTTTAATTCTTTATGAGTCCCAAACGGCTGGTTGCCATAACAATGTTCATGAACATGTTACAGAAACCATGTGGAAAAAAATAATCAGCTACAAAGTTTGAGTGCAAGCAGGATGCAGGTTTAACTGTAAAATACTGACAAATCTGAGCTCAAAATAATTATATTAATGTTTTATGAGAGTATAATCAACTATGAATTATTATTTCCATTATACAGCCATTTACATATAAGAAGTGAGATGTCGGGCAGCATCATTTTATTACAGTAGCCCAGACTGCCCAATATGAGATATAATAATAACAGTGCTACCATAGCTTTTTCTACATGCTTGTTGTGGAAGGTACTTCAGCTGCAAAAAGCAAACTCACCACTAGATTTCATCAAATCATACACAATGCCTTTATCAAATGGAGCAGGAAAACAGTAGAATATATACTCAAAATATAACATCAAAATTTTCACCTTATATGCAACAATATAATTTTTCTAAATTTCAAAGGCTGATTTTCAAAGGGCTGTGGTTTGACATCTCTATCTACTTACAACATGTAGAATATAAAGTATATCAGCATATATCAAACTTTCCTTATACTACTAGTGATGGTAATCATCGCTTACAGTACAAACTACAAACTGTGCAGTGAATGCAGCGGTGAATTCCATGGTCACATCCCCTTCTCTTGCCTCCCTCCTTCCTTCTCTTCCCTCTGAATCAAACACAGATAATCTTACCTTTCCTGCTCTCTCTGTGCGGCTCTGTGGAGATCCCTGCTTCATATCCAGGCACCAACATGCGCTGAAAACAAGGACAGACATATTACTTTCTTGCTGTAGTTTTTCCACAAATGGAAAGTTGGAACCGTGAGTGCGAGGAGTTGCATTGAAGAGCTGCTGAGCACCTACCGTCCTGACACTCAGCACACAAGGTAAGAAAAGTAAGAGAATGAGAGCCATGCTGGTGGATATGAGTGTGGAGAGGTTCCTGGGCTGGTGGAGGAGGATCAGTCACGTTATATCAGGGAGTTTGTGCGTCCTGAGCGCGCACTCGGTCATAGGAAACGTGGGAATCCCTGCATGTATTGTCCTGTCCCGCACAACATTAAGCGCTATTGAGTAAACCTGTTGCGTCATTAGGCTCGTCTCTCTCCCTGGCATCCCATCCCATTACCCCGGTGACTGACTGCCTGGTGCTTCCCTCGACACCCACAGGGTTTTTGTCAATCGAGCTTGTGGATGGAGGAAGAGGAACTTTCCAGAGGCTGAGTCAGGGGCTGCAGGGGCCACAGGGGGGCAGAAAAAAAACCCACAACCCCCAGGGTCACTATCTAACGTTTGTAATGGTCCAGAAACTCTCTACTATCCACTAACATGACTTTTGTCTGTAATGCAAATGGACACTTTAGTTTAAACAAATTGTAGTCCAATGCATGTATGTAAATATGTAGAATTTATAAGTAAACATTTTTAAAACTTTTATTTCCATAGCTTCAAGAAGCAAAAAAAAAACTCAGAAACAAACATACATGAAGTAACTAACGTGTATGAAGATGGATGACGTCATAGCTCAACACAAATGAAGCCAAAACATCCTCAGCTATGTTACTTAGGCACAATGAAGGTATATCACATCCAGGAATGCTGAGAACGTTGTGTGTTTTCCTCGTACCAAAGGTAGCACAACATTCATAACTTTTGAAAACAACGTTCTGATATTTCACAGCAATACGCCTCAAATGGAAATTAACGAGTTAAAATGGCGTTACGAAATATAAGAAATTGCTAAACTAACTTTAACGCTATGCTAGGTCCGTTAATCTCAAACAGTCAGTTTAATCGATGTTTACCAAGAATATAGTGATTTAGCAGTTACTTACCCTCACCAGGGGCCCTCCTTGACATCCTTATCTTACTGTGGTGATAGTTTTGATAAGAAATTGGCACAAATATGTGAAAATATTCCAATAAAACACGAAAAGTAATGTGAAATCTGTAACCAAAGCCGTAGACCGGCACGCAGCTGATTTTGATTAGCGTCTGATTAGACCCTGACAGTTGGAAATGGTGGCTGACCAATAGGAACGATGATAGGTCCTTTATCAGGCCCGCCCATACAAATACGAGAAGATCATTGGAAAAAGTAGCTGCCAATCAAATGTATATCGCCCTTCATCCGGTGACGTAGTGTAAACAGGAAAGAGCTGAAACAAGGGACAAACAGATGTTAATACTGTGTAAAACGATTCAAATGGATTTAATTACAATAATAAATCATACTCGTAAATATTACCATGAAATATTTGAATATTTATTTTTAAATCAATTAAGGTGGAAAAAATAGCCTGACTCATCAAAACAATTGCAGGGGAGTTGCTGAGTTATCTGGACTTTTTCAGATAAAGCGGAGCCCAACATGGAGGTTTATCATCTGGAGCCTGTCATGAATGAAAGGTTTCTAATCAAGAGCTTATTGATGACCGTGGCTTTGATTTGCACCAATTGGAAAACCAAACAAACTCTGCAGGCCTCATGTGTTGTCAGCATTCCAGCAGTGACATGCTGTGTCATGACAAAATCTCATAACCTAACCCCTAATTTTCACCAGCTGTTCTAATCTCCCTCCAGATGCTGCGCTAAAAATACAAAGAGGAGGCCAGACAACTGCAGAGCACGTTCACATGAGCTACTAATCCTGCTGTGAGGGGCTGTGCAGAGGAAATTGTTCAACTTAAGTCAACTACGACATTAATTATTGACTTTGCTGTCGCAGCAAACACATTTAGCCCGACCAAGTCATTGTGCAAGACTCTGGGCTATTAAGTGAAGCAGGGCTGGACCCCAGGTATGTTTTTACAAGGTGAGCTTAAGGGTGAGGATTTCCCTGCTGTCACAAACACAATGGAAAGAAAAGGGAAAAGGGGAGGTTTGCCGCCGTCAAAGCTTTTTAATCATTCAACATTTGGACAACCTCAAAACCACAGAAGAAGAAAGTACAGACAATAGAGGTACTGTCGTATTACCTGTAAACATAGGAAGAAGATATAACCAGGAAAATATTTAGATATCCACGTGAAGTGTGATTCGCCTCCCTTTTGATCCTATTAACAGATAGACAGAGCTCAACACCTTCTAACAGGGCACACACTACAATGTTCATGTATTACCTCTGAAACCAAAATAGAAATTGAATTCATAGGTAAGAGATCAACTAGTTATGTTTTACCTTTTCTTGCAATTCCTTGATGTCTCTGGAGTGGAAGAAGAGTTAATCATTTTCAAAAGTCTGAAGCCTCAGCTTCTTCTGAGGCTTCATCACACATCTCAGAGTAAATCATGTGGGAAAAGGCTGGATTTAACACAGAATAGTGATGATATTGTCAAATCATCTCTCAAAAAAATATATCTCCTCTGTCTGATACATGCTCTAATAATGTAAACAAGCAATGTCTGACAAATAAACGTATGAACCACAACTCATAAATAGTAATAGTAATGTATGCCTTATTAGAAAGAGGGGCCTCTAAAAGTGTCTTTACGGTTTCTTCCATAGCTGTCCTCGGTCTCATGATAGAATTGCTTTGTGCTTCATTATCAAACTATGACATAACAAAAATGACACCACTGTCCCAAAGTTACCACCAGTACTAAAAACCAACGAAGAAGAGGAAGAACGAAATGTCACCAGAATCTGTAGCAAATATACAATATCTATCACTATACTCTTTGACAATGTTGGAGTGGAAAATATACATCTTACTACATGCAGCCCATCACTTTGACTCGCTCTCTTTGCAAAGACAGTGCCTCAGGCTTTAAAAGTGCAGCAGTGGGGGGAGGATGGGGGAGGGGGGGTTCCCTTTTAGACAATTGTGGCCTTGTAAAGTTCCGTCTGGCAGTCGTTGCCCTCCGGTGGGTTGCGGGTGCTTGGCGGCTGCTGTGCCGTCCTCATCTTGCTCTGGCACTGCCGCAGCTCGGCCACGTAGCCCTGGAAGCTCAGGCTGAGATCAGAGTCCTCACCCTGGGTCGTCTCCCGCACGACCTCCTCCAAATGCACCCCCTCCACGTCCATCACCTCCGTGACCGTCTGCACGCCGTCTGCCGGCGACTTGGTGTTTGGAGTTGATTCTGTTCTTCGAGCTGTGACATTAAAAAAAGACAGAGGATTTTAGATCAGCAATCAAATGCTTTAGAATATTACTTCTCAGTCAAGACCTGGGTTGATGATGTCATCAGACAGCATGGGATCATGGGAGATGTTGCCATGACAACCACAAGCGATGAAAATGTACCTGGTGTGACATCAGCATTAATAATATACTCACTCAGGTGATACTCCTCTATGTGCTCGTGCCCTTGAATGAACCCGTTAATTTCATAAAACGTGTAAAGACGATACTTGTCATTATGAATCTCGAACCTATCCTTAGTTTACATATGGTTGTGATGGCGACCAAACATAGATACAACAAAACCAATCATGACTCACGCAGCGACTGAGCTCTGTCTTCACTCCACTGCATCACACTTCAGACAGTGTAAGAAATGGAAAGTTTGTGGGTGAGCGTATATTTGAACCCTGCACCCCTTGAACCAGCACATGGCTGTGCTTGTACAATCCGACAGCATTACAGTTGTGCAATCCCTACAGCTGTTGTCAAGACAAACCTGATGACGTAACCGTTTCTGCTGCGACTTGCTGCACTGCCGTGCCAACATCAAGGGAAAGAACCTAACGCCACTAAACCAAGATGGGAGTTCGGTTGTTGTCACATGTGGTAACTTTCATCCTTTCCACCTGTAATTCATTTTCACACTCATTAGGGAAGCATGACCTCATCACAAGGCTCCGCTTTCCACCATTTCAAGCATTAACATCAGATCTAAAGAGGCTCTCTGAGACTGAACGCCAACGTTTCCTGTGTAGTTACAGGGAGTGATGAACCCTCTGCCTGTCACGTGAACCCCGTGGCCCCACAGACTCTAAACACTGAGGCCCGAGTGACTCAAACACAGCACTTCAACACATACTCTCCTCACTCTGTCCAGCTCGCGTGTAAACACAAACTCTGAGCTCCAGCAGCTGATTCCCCAAAGTGCAGGATGCACAACTATAACCATACTGTGTTACAAGGTGAAGGACATCAAGTCGTCAAGAGGCAGGCTAATTGAGTGACATTTATTAGGCTACTTGTCAGAACTTGTGCTGAGTCAGCACGTTAAGAAGTTTCCACAGAATGAGATGTGTGGGTGTTGGTATGTAGATGACACATGCTGATCAATTTATACATCCTCGATGCCACACCTGTCACATGACTCACATGAGTGTTGCAGCTTGAATGATTTACAGTGATAAAAAATATATCCATGGTGCATGGTGGGTCCTATGTAGGTCACCACCATGTTATTACAGGAACCCCGAACCTAAATACCGTCTGAGTTGTAATGATAAGAGAAGGCAATCACAGGTTATACTACATGCGGATAGGGGTAGGATGAGGTGAAGGCTAATTAATATTACCACTAGATGTCACTGAATCTTACAAATAGTTCCTGATGATGAGATGAATAAAAATAATTCAGTATTTTTTCCCCAATCCAATGTTTGCCAAAAGAAAATTATTACATTTTTTTTAATGCAAAATCATCTGACAGAGCAATATCGCCGCCCTCTTGGCTGGAGTGTGGAACAAATGGTGTGTGTGTGTGTGTGTGGGGGGGGGGGGGGGGACCAAAATAAACTAAGACTGTATCTCTCTCTTCATGTAAGGATGATGTCAACACCTCACTAGACCTCATCAGAGGAATGTCTCACAACTTAATGTCAAGTTATTTGAACTTCTTCTTTTCCTGTGCCAAGTCTCATCCACAGTCCACAGTCATGGCAGCAGCAGCAGTGGCATCAGTGGCGGGGAGCAGCCAGCTTGGAGCAGACCCAGCTTCAGCCTTCACAGAGGCCGCCTGCCAAAGAGTCACCACGCAGAGGCCCGGCCCTGACCGCCAGATGGACGGCGAGGCCGGGCCCTGGGTCAGCGGCTGCCAGCTTCGAGGGCTGATGCCGAGACAGTGTAACCACGTCTGATAGGGAAAATTCAGGCATATGCCGCCTCAGGTGCCTCAGGTTTCAGCACAGCTGGAAACAGGGTCATTACACAGCTCTTTTACTCTGAGGCCTTCATCTACATACACTGTGTGGTATGAACAATCCCAGCAGTTGACCATTGACCTTTGACTGCTGTGAGTAAATGGAGATGCAATCTCTGTGTTATCTTTGCAAATGCTAATCAATGAATTTAACACAGCAGTTTACACGGAGTTATGTTAATTGAAGTGAATTCTCTATGAACTGAGTCGAAAGCAGTGCCATATGAATGTAGTTAGATTGTGTGATGTCACCCCCTAGTGGACATGCTACTCCCTACAGACCCAGTGCTGCTGGGTTGTGATTACAGCCACTAGAGCACAGAGAGCAGCTGCTTCCTTCCTCTAGATTCAGAGCAGAGCTGCTCTGATTACATCTTTTACAGTTTATACAAAAAGCCAAGTTACACTGGAAAAATGGCTCCAGTACAAAAACACATGAAAAAGACATTTTTGTATTCATCCATTCATGCTCACATACGAGTCTGTTCTATACATTATGCTGATATTCAGAGGGGCTGTTACATGAGTTTTCATTTGGGGAATAAGTTGAGATGTGATTAAAAGTATTCTCTTGGAACAGCAGGGGTCGTCATATTAGAAACAGTGGAGGCTCTGCAGAATGAAAGGAAATGCAATTAACATATTTTAAAAGGACGTTTTTGAATTTATCTCCAAGTAGGTGGAGTTCTCCTCTGGACATGATGTACCATTGTGTGTACTGCCACATCAATTAAAAATCTAACAACTTCATTAAGTCACAAAAAGTGGTAAAACTGGAGGCGGAGCTGAAATTCCAGCATTAAGCCAAACAGAGTTAAAAATAAGCGTTGAATCATCGCTGCTCCTATTTTCGCTATAGGATTGGAGAACGGGGAGAGAAATGGGCTCCAGAGATAAGATGAAAACCAGCAGTGACAGTTTCTATCTGTAGCCCCGTTAACTCGTGGATAAGGTTACCATGGCGCCCGCTCCTGCTGCTGGTGGTGGTGGGAAGAATCAGACTCATGCACTTAGCAACCAGAAAAGGAGGAAGCGGCCAGCAGAGGAGCTGAAAGGCTTCGATTCTTCCTCATCATCTGCCGCTCATATCACCTTAGAATCTGGGCCATTAATGCGAGGTGGTGGCAGAGAGGTCAGAGGGATCATGTCTGTGGCCGCCTCCATTAAGACCTTTGAAGTGCAAGCTGCTCATCAAACGAGCTTTGTTGTTGGGAACATGTCGTGCATGATTATCTCCTTTCCTTTTGTTGTTCGGTTCACGGAGGCTTCCCGCAATTTTCATTAAATGCTAGAATGTAAAAGTGTGTTGTCCCTAATTAGATATGTAACACACACACACACACACACACACACACACACACAAGGTGCAACAGCTGACAACTGTAGGAGAAACCAACACCATTAGAAATCAGTTCACCACTTCATTATTTACCCATAAGTCTAACTCGCGCACAAACACAAGCAAAGCCGGCAGAATCACATCTCAACACCCAACACTTCAATGAGAATCCATCTGCAGGAGAAGACAACAATCTTTCACTCTACGACCGCACAACCAACACACCACCGAGCTTTGAAAACACACTGCAGAGACCCCAGAGATTGACAGCACCTCACTGCAGATACACACAACAAAGCTGAAACCCCCAAATCACCAAGCAGGTAGTTGTTTAATAAGACGGCACAAACAAGCCACACTGAGAACTCTAAAGACACGCAGCAAGCAGCGGCTCCCTGAAAACAAGCGCACACATGAAAGTACACTGAAAAGGAGTGGGAGCTGACAAGAAGAGGAAGCAACAAGACAAAATGAGCTGCAGCTAAAGGAGAGAAGGCATGCGGAGGTGGCGACGGAGGAGGAGGATGGATACTGAGCTCACAAAACGTGTAAAAAGACAAACGAGAGTGATTTCCAATCCTAACATTTATTAGATCTACTCAATCACAGGTACAGAGTTTATTGGCAGTGATTATCTACAACAGGAATCTGAGAGAAAGGTAGAGAGAGAGAGAAAGAGAGAGAGGGAGAGAAAGAGAGAGAGAGAGAGAGAGAGAGAGAGAGAGTGGGGCGACCCAGATAAAGAATGACAGGCAATTCAACAGTGTCACCGGCACTAAGGAGCACTTGCCCTTCGATGACTAATTATTTTCACTGCTGCTCAAATCGCTGCAGCAGGAGCCGACACCGTTTAATGAATCACCGGTTGTAGAGAGTTATGTAAGAAAAGATGGAGACGGAGAGAGAAAATCAGCTTGTTGACACTGACATTGTTGAATTGCTACTAACTAGAGGTGGTGGGATAGAGAGGAACACAGCATTTGTTTTGCATCGGAAAGTCCAACTCCACATTTCCATGGGTCTGATTTACAATGTCCTCTGATTGTACAGATAAACCCCTGAAGCCTGGAAACATCTGCTGACCTCATGTTCAGTTCAACATTAACTGACCGCAGCTCTGTCAAATATCTATCTGTATGCATTATGCATATATTATCAGCAGTCAGTTACATCAGTGTTCTCATGCACCGAAACACTATGAAACAAATTCTAAGTAGAATAAGTAAACTCCAGTCATACGTTGAACCCAACCATTCATAGTACAAGAAGTAACATCCTTATCACTGAACAAAAATATACACTATATCATATTTACATGATAATCTGAGAGACTGAATCAATGATCAGTCACACACATGTTTTGCTATGTTTCAATAAAACTAAAGACCTGAAAAAAAGTCAATTTGTCATTAAAGTGCATCAGGGTCAGTGTAGAGGGGGTTTGATTGGGAAGGTGGACAGGTTGAGACCACCTGAGAGAGTACAAACACACGCACACACGCACACACACACAAGACACACAGACACACATGTACATACAACACACAGGCAAACACACAGAGCACTGTTTTATTACACTGTGGAAATACCTGAACTGGACTTTCTCTCCTCACCCGCGTCTTGAGACTGGGGGCAGGGTGGTGGTGGAGTGAAGTTGGCTTCGGGCAGGCTGCTATTGAAGGATAGTATGGGGGATGGTGATGGGGGCAGCAACGTGCTGTTGGGGCTGCTGATGTCGCCCTCGCCCACGAGTGTCAGATCAGTGTGGGTGTCCTCCTCCACGGTGCGGAGGCTTGGTCTGGAGTCTGAGGGCCGGGGGATGGGGGACAGGTGGGTGCCAAACGTTGGGTGGCGGGGAGGTGGCATCAGGCACCGCCTTGTGCCGGAGTGTCCGTTTGCGCTGGAGCTGAGGGAGGAGTCGAGGCTTTCTGACCGGAGACTGGATGAGAGGGGGGCTCGAGAGGGGACGCCGTTTTCTCTGCCCTGTTTGAGTGATTCAGGAGTGGAGCAGGCCAGGTCAGAGGAGATGGAGCAGGAGGTGGGAGGGATCAGACGTAAAAAGTCAGGAAGCACCAAGTCTTCCTTGCTGAGGAGTCCGCGCTGGTCGTTGGCTCGGGTGCTCTGCGCCCGACTCAGCAGCTCAAAGAATTCTGCAAAAACACAGCACAACAAGTTCTCTCACTCTGTCATTCAGAACATGTGAGCACTCCAAAGAGACGGATTAATGGGGTTTAACATGCAGCATAGCAACCTCACACCTGAGAATAACCCTCTAAAGGTGCCAAAGATTTCCATTAGTCCTGAGGCGAAGCAAAGCTAAGAAATACACCACAAATAAGGAAATAAAAGGAAGAAACAGATGGAAAAGAGGGTTTTACCTTCAGCTTCATCTATATTAATCTTTTTCTGTTTTCTCTTTTCGCCTGGGAGTGCTGAGTCTGGTCCACTTGCTCTCACAGAAAAGTCCTTTGGTGTTGACCTCTCATCTCCCTGCAGATGCAACAATAACAATGCACTCTGTTAAGGGATGGAGGGATGGGGAGGGAGGGAGTGAGTCACGGGGGATGGAGGCTATGCATGAGCTGCCGGGGAGCTCCCCACTGAGCCGAGTGTCCAGATTTACTGAGACGTTCATATAAAGATGAGACGGGTCCATCTGGTGGCTCAGCGCCTTGACTGACCTTGCCAGTATCTGGAGCGAGAACCATCCAACTACATATGGTGCCGTAACTCAAGCACGGAAAAATGTGAGGAAGTGAGTCAGCCACAGGCAGTGGTAGGTCGAAGAATACAAACAAAGAGAAGGGAAGTAAACACCAATGGATGGCTTAGCATTGGCTACATGTTAATGAAGATTGATGTGGGCTGATATCAAATGACACTGATTATTTGCAGAAGCGGCAAAGCAACAGACAAAGACGAAACACCACCTGTGGATGAGGCTGAAACGGTTGTTGAGAACTTACTGTGGCAGAGAAACTCCTGGTAGGAGGGTGGCCTTTAAGAGAGGAAGACTTGGATTTGTCTGCTTGAGAAACAGAGAAGGAGAAGTAGATATGTGAAAGTCAAGGACAACTTATTAAACCGTAAGTGGATATGGTTTATAATGGAATACAATATCTTCAGAATTGAAGCACCACTGCTAGATTAACTGCAGGAATATATAGGTTTAGATTATTTATGTCAGAAAATGATTTTTTGCAGCAGGATGACACATCTGTGCAAATGTATATGAAAAAAGGGAATATAAAAAGAAAGAGGGGCTTCTGGATATCTGTGTAAGATACTCTTACCTTTCCCTGAAGCTGGGTCAGCTCGCTCCAAAACAACCCGCAGGCCGTCCAAACTGGATATAGGAGCACCCAGATCCAAAGGCTCAGTTTCTCCACTCTGAAACAAAATATATAATCATACAGTCAGCCTGTTCATAACTTCACCTGTTTTGCAGACAGTCTTCAGATGCAACTTGTTTCATTCCAGTTTGCATATGGTTGTTTTCTGAGGATTTAATGAGCAGTTTGCTTAATTTATGAACTGTGTTTTCAGCTCTGGTCGAGTGTATAATACAGTTATAATGTCTGGAAACCCACAAAACTAAAATAAATCTTCTGGCAGGAGTTGAGGAGAGGAGAAAAGAGTGGGCATGTTTGAGGGGTGTCGTCATTCTTAATTATAGCCCCAGTTCTCCATCTTCAGAGGCTGGGCTGAGTCAGAGCACTAACCACTGTGTAGAGATGGAAAAGGATGCGGTCTCTTCCCTCCCCTAACCATGATCCTCCACCCTGTGGCACTGTCACCCTCACACAGCACAGGGCTGCTCTCCGGACACACAGCAGCTTCAAACACATTAAGGTACAGTAGGCGACGGGGGAAGGGGGCGGGATGTGACTTACTACTTTGGCCACAAGATCGCAGAGGTGGAGGCCATATTTAGACACCACAGGACGTAAGACCTCTGTGACTGGTTTGGTGGGTTTGGCTTTCAAACCCACTGAACGATTAATGGGAACCAGGTCCAATCTGAAAGAAGAGAGACAGCAGGAGTAAACATCACAAACAAAAAAAGCATTAGTAGAAAACATGGAAAAGAGCATCAAATGGAGTTTTCTCACCTAAACAAAGTCCGCTTCTCAAGTCTGAGGTCTCGTGAGCTGAGGGTCAAACAGTCTTGATCCAACACCAAAGGCTGTGAAGAGTATGGAGGGTATGAAATTACACAATAAAATCCCCAGAAACCTCAGAAATAAACTCTCCTAAGGACAAAGCCTCCAACTTAACCATCTGAAGTGTACAATTTCCTTCAGATTTTTCCACTTAACTTTCCAAAACGATTCTCCCCCCCACAAAAAGACAAAGCATGCATCAATGGTTATGTCGTCATACTGTATTTATCAAAATTTGAATCGTAACAAACACAGGAACCAAGTCAATTCATTCAAGAGCTCCTCGAAGCAGCACTCTAGTGCCTCATCTATTAGCAGCAGATGTTCTCTGTGCTTCAGTCAGTAATTCATTAGCGAGTGCCCCCCACCACCACCACCTTACCTTCTCCCCTCCAACCAGGAAGAGGTCGACAGCAGCGACGTTGATACTGATGCTGTGGCAGAGATCCTGGAGGACATCCCTGATGGAGGCGCCTGGCCGTAGGCTGATGGAGGAGCAGGAACCATTGGGCAGGATCACGCTGCAGTGTTTGGGGGAGCGTTCCCAGGCTCCAACTGAGTGGCGATTATCAGACTGAAGAGAGAGAGGGTTAGAGAGAAAGAGATTAATTTAAAAGATTAATTAACACAAATGATAAGAGTAAATATCTCTAAGATTCATTGCATCTCAAGTTTTTCACCACATTTCAAATTTATTCCTCTTATACACAAAAAGTGTGTGGGCAGACAAGTGAAAAAAAAAATAAAACAGACTCTCTGGCCTCTAATGATGACTACACCAGAGACTGGGCTCTGTGTTGCCATGGTGATCTGTCCAGAGGAATCTTACCTCAATCTTGCCAGCAGAGCAGGAAGTGGCCATCTCCAGACTGGTACCGGATGACAAGGAGCCCTGGGACTCCCTCCGCCCGTTACTTCCCCAGTAGTCTGTCCAAACCATGAAAGAACACAGGGTGAGAAATTAAACCAATATGACCCACAATAAATTACACTTTACTGTTGCATTTTATTAAATCTATGCTCAAAGTTTAAGAAACATGAATTCTCCCAACTGTGTAAAAAAGGAAACTGTATGCTTTTGTGAGTTTGCCAGAGTCCGTGTGTTTTGGATCAGAACTGGGCAGCTGTGTTTCTTCAAGCTTCCTCCTGCATGAGGCTCATGACAACCTCAGAGCTGGCAGTGATGTCGAGTATTGTTCGAGGACTCTTCAGAACCATGGAAGTTTGTGCATTCAGTTGGAATATTTGGGACCAGAGGGCAAAAGGTTTGTTAACTCATTTCTCACCGAGGTTAATGTCTCCGATCTCTTTCTTCTTTGGACCCTTTCCGAAGCTTCTGTTGCGGGACCACGAGAAGAAGATGCCGCGCTTCTTGTCGGCGCTTTCATCTCTGCTCTCTTCATTCAGTGACTTTCCTGACCTCTGCTTTCTGACCTCCTGTGGGATAGAAGACAAACGATAGTATAAGTAGTCACGCTTATATTTTCATCTCTGATCTCTTTCTAGCACTTTAGGATCTAGTGCTACCTTCTTCGGAGTGGAGAGGGTGGAGCGGTCGGAGCTGGCACTGTGTTTGGATGGGGCAGGACTGCAGGGGATCTGGTAAGGGTCTGGCAGGGGCTGACCATCCACCTCAGCGCGCATGCACTCCTGGTAAAGTGAGGACTTGAGGAATCGGGAATAGCTGTCGAACTTCATCAGGTTGAAGATCTGGACACATGGAGGAAAGCGAGCTGATGAGATGGACATGATGAGGGTTTTTCAACAGTGAGAAAAGAGGGAGCAGCAGACTAAATCTAGACACTAAACTACTAGTCTTAACATATGGTTATGGCGGATGTTATGACAAGTGTCTCAACCACTGCCCTCTCCATCATGCTCATGTCTGTAGGCAGGAAATATACAGATCTCTTGACTGCATGTCTGTGTGTGTACAGTATGCTCTACATTCTCTGTGGGTGTATGCCAGTTTGTGTTTATCTGTCTGGTAAAGCCTCAGAGCCCTTTTGTAAACAAACCCAGATGGCCACCGAAAACTCAATATGCTTGTGCAAAGTGACTAAAGGCGAGATGAGGACAGAACCCCCTCTTACACAAAGTCTCCTGATGATACAGCAGAGGGGAAAAGTCGTGATTTGCTCTTTTTAATCTGAGATGTGAAACAAAGGATCATTGTATCTCTTTCAATGAATTCTGATGCTGCATGCTCCCACCTGTAGCTGCTGGGTCTTGAACATGTCGGGCCGTGGGGAGGTGAGGACATCGTCGGCCAGCTGGGCTTGGCTGTCGATGTTGACAGGCATGGTGGCTTTGCTGGACAGGAAGCTGTTATAGATCTCTCCGGCTCTCTGAGCCAACTGTTGGAATAGGGTCAGGTGATACTGAGTTAAGCAGAAAGTAATATTCATGTATGTCTTACTATCAAATATTTCCTATCAATATTTCCTTTACACTCAAAAATGCAGCCAGGTGACCATTTCCATACACTCCACGTATGTCTGCTGCTTTAAATAGGAAGTAGATTTGTTTATGCAAATCCAAACAAGATACAGTGATACTGATGACAGCACCCTTGTTTCCAAACTTCTCTTGGCAATACCACATTAAAACTCTATGAGGCTTGAACGTATAGCAAGAGTACCGGTGGAGAAACCTTTCTTGTTAAGACAACTGTATCTAACCACTGTATAATAAGTTCTAAACTAAATCAATATGTGATGGCGCATTGGACTGAAGTACACATAACATCCACCTCTGACTGAATCTGTAGTTACATACTGTGCACTTACCTGTTTTTTATCAGTTGCAGGGACATGACCGAAGTATTCACAGGCCTGCCAGAACAAGATGTTCTCCTCACTGAATTCTTTCTTGAGAAATTCCTACAGAGACACAGAAAGTTTCTTTCATGATCTCACAGTGTTGATCACTTTCCCATCCTCTCTGAGCGGCTGCTGCTGCCGCTGCTTTGGCTGCTGAGGCCACAAGCGAAGAAGAAAGATTATTTTGTGTTAAGCTGTGACCAAAATTGGTGTATGTGTGGGCGCAGCATGGTGTAGGCGAGTGCGCTGAGGGAAGGTGAAAAGGGAGGTGGTTCTCGAATGGCAAGATGAATGCGGAGTGTTCTGAAGGTGTCGTGGGCTAAATTCAAACACGCAACTTTTCTGTGGGAGTTATGGTAACACAAAGAGTTGGATCTGAACTTGAACTCATTCCAAATGAATACAAACTTAGTACCTGTAATGAGATTCACTTACAATGCACGACATGCAGGTCAACTTCACTCTTTACTTAAGCACATTCATAGAGAAAATGCAGGCACACAGCAAAATGTCATTACTACATTGTGTAAATAACGGATGAGGAAATGTGGATGATAACAAAATATTTACTGCAACACAGCATATGTACCCACTCTCTAATTATAGATAAATTAGAAATAAATGAAGCATTTGTAGAATTCTTGATCATACTTATTAAAATCTAAGCAAGCTAGGTTTGACATCCCTTTAGCTAAGGAGAGATTATATTCATCAACTTGAGAAACTTTCAACATCCTCAGCTTACCGAGAAGTAGCGTACGCCCACCGGATCCTGGAGGAGCCTCTCGAAGCAGGCTGCCCAGCTGGCCACGCGCTGCTCCGGAAGCCCTCGGTGGCTTCCTGCTCCTGGCAGGCTGCCATTGCTGTTCAGGCTGCTCTGGCTGCAGCATCCCTGCAACTGGACTCCACTGTAGTCTGTGTGAGAGCAGGAGAACAATGCAGCACTTTAGATGCTCTGATAAGTGGAGCTATCAGCCTATTGTACCTAATTATCCCACTGGATTTTTTTTCTCTTCCTTTTTTAACTTAGAAATTTTGTAAAGGCAACGTGAGGTAATGGTATGCTTACCGTAATTATAATTTCTTGTTAAAAAGGTTAAAGTAACAGTGTGTAGGATTTGGTGATATCTGATAAGTATCTGAGTACTCTCAACCTTACTTCACCCCACCCTCCCAAATATGTAGGTGAACATATGTAGCCTTCAGATATCATTTAAATTCAAAAAAGTGTTTAGTTATTCCATTCAGGACAACTTTAAAAATCAAGGTGGCAACATTGTGGCCTCCAGAGACATGTTCATTCTATGGCAATGAAAACATTTGTTCACTCTGGCAATTTAACTCTCATAAAAATATCCATCTAAATTTTCCACTTCTGTCAATTGAATATCATCGAAATTTTACACACCGAAAAAAAAACAAAAAACTTCTACCACTGCAAACAATAATTTCAGAAATCCACAAGATAACCTAAAGTTTTGTTTCTTTTAATTCAACATTTATCAGATTCTGCTTCTACTGATGTTTCTGGTTTTAACAGAACACGTGTACCACAACATCTGATTCTCCAACAAGGGGCAAAACAGCAGGAGATGCCACTTTAGGTGATAAAAGAGGAGCAAACAGGGAGCATGACAAAGAGGGAGAGGAATAAAAGAAGAATGGGAGAAGAAAAGACTTGGCTGAATAAAGGGAGAGTAGGTGAAGATCTGTGGGGTCAAGGAAAGTGATTGGAGGGAGGCCATGTCCACTGGAGTACCTGCTATCATGGCAGCAGATGGCCACTTTATGGCTACAGCACGAATGAGCAGAGAAGAGAGTGCAGAGAAAAACAAAAGGATCACAGCAGAATTGGTTACAGATAAACAAAGGCTTGTGTCATTCTGAAGGAGCAGGAGTTAAATGGTTGGCATGGGCAACTGGTATTGACAGGCTATATCTGAGCTGTTGATCATAAAAATGTTGAAGTGGGATTTGACTGCTGTGTTTTGAAACAGCCAGTGGAAATAAGACACAGTGCGCATGATAACTTATGTGGCCTTTTCATGACCTTTCAAAATAACGCTTTGTGGGTGTTATCGAAATTAAACACAGGCTTTTTCATGAGGGCTGACAATTTAAAGAACAATGAATTACCTTTTTCAATACGACCACACAGGCCATGTGACTGATTCCCTCCTGTCACCACAGATTTGGTCTCTGACAAATCATTTGTTTGGACTCGGTTTAATGTATTAAGACTGAGGCTTTCGGGATCCTTGTTCACCACATTGTGTGCAGTACAGTTAATGAGATGTTTTAGAAAGCAAACAGTCCCATGTGCCTGATCCACATCCACAGTGAAAGGAGTGGAGCCGTGTGTCCACGACCGCAGCCTCGATCGGCCTGTTAGCAAATGTTATTAAAGGTGCAGTGAAAGGGACGGAGCAGACAGCGTGCTCGCTAGTGTCGACCGTGACCCACAACATGCTCAACAAACACCCTTTGTTAATGAGGCATGCTGCTCGCTGTGAATACATCATCCTCAATACAAGTCTTTTTATTAGGCCATTTTATTGAGTGGCCACAAAGTCCTCTATTGAGTGCTGAGCAGCGAGTGAGAAATAAAAATACAGACAGACGGGAAGAATAAACAGGAGCAATATTCACAGAGTTGACAAAGGAAAAACTGTAACAATTATTTTGTTAGCTTGACTTTAGAGATAAGAATAAGGCCATGAAATAGCTTGGACTTTCTTTTGGTTTGTTTCCCATTTTTGTCAAAAAGTGTTGTGTTTTTTTTTAATGGTAGGAAAGGACTGGTACTTACCACCATCTGAAGAAGCCGCAGACTGAAAGAGAACAAAGAGAGACATGAGTGAGAAGCTGCTCTCATGACCTCTTGTGCTGAGATAAGAGCCTGAAGACTGGGATGATAACAGTGTCTCTCCAGGCATCCGACCAGTGGCTCTGAGGTGTGTGTGAGACAAAATGTGTGTGTGTGTGCGCAACTGGGAATCATTCATTTGTAAGTGGGTGGACCCCTGGTCGCTACCACACACAGCTGTTCACACCTCCACACCAGGACCCACCCCTCATTTTATATTATCCTTACAAACACACTCTCAGGCCTGAATTCCTGCAAACTGGAGCCACACAGATCAGGGCTCATCAGGGCAGAGACACCATCACTGATCCTAATGGTACTCCTTTCGCA
Organism: Chascanopsetta lugubris; assembly: GCA_016785325.1. Classification (NCBI taxonomy): domain Eukaryota; kingdom Metazoa; phylum Chordata; class Actinopteri; order Pleuronectiformes; family Bothidae; genus Chascanopsetta; species Chascanopsetta lugubris. Next base: position 40,412 of record JAFBJT010107960.1, on the reverse strand, counting down.
TGCTAATTCAGGAAGTGAGTGGTTTATGCGTGTGTGCATGTTCCTGAATAGATGGTAAGTAGCACTAGAAGCCGCTGGTGAGCGAAAGAGATTCCAACTTAGCATCTTTCTGGAAGTGTTGTGAATTTAAAGCTGGGGAATCATGTTCCACAAAAACACCAATGTGTCTGATCTCATGCTGATGGATCCACAAATACTCCAATTCTTCACCTTCGAAGGCTTCTGTTTGCATAATTTTGGTCAGGCTTGCAAAGAGATTTACAGTCTAATCTGTGAAGGAAGCCATTATCGTAAATACATTGAAATGCAAGGGTGGATATGAGAGGCGTATCTCAGGGTTTGGTCCAAGAACAGTAAGAACCTGTGCGTTGGAGGACTGATCTGAAAAGGGGGAGACTATTTCCAGAAAAGTGTTTGTTGAGCTGCCGCTTCAAAGTGTGAATATCCAAAGCCCATAAAACAACTTAATATGGTTCCTATTTCCAGACACTACGCTGAACATGTAACTGTGGGACAACGTACAGCATTATACTTCATTGTACATCTGCAGTGTCATTTATAACATAAATCAATGCCAAGCCTATGGCCAGCGTGTCAAGTTCTTTGTTAATTTACGCAGTATTTTTCTACACAGCTGCGAGAAACAAACACAAGTGACATGGCCTTCTGTTCACAGACCATGTAGATAGGTTTTCAAAGTAAAGCACCAGCATATTGTTTGATTTTGCAGCCCAAGTTTATACATGTTGTATGTTGGACTGAGCTGTAATTTCTAATTTAATTATCAGGTTTCAGTTTCATCAATCACTCTGAGAGCATGTCCAGACATATCAAGCAACATCCTCTTGCCCCAGCGTGAGGAAGCCGCCTCCGTTATGTGCCCTGATGTGACGCTTGTTTCCCTTTTAGGAGTGACCACATATAAAGGCTCTATCAGACACAGACCACCAAACCACTAATTGTCCGTCGCAGCCTTTCTACAACTCGCCTGCTGCTACTGCTGCTGCCAACTAAATGGAACTCCTGAGAGTCAACACCCAAGTGCCAGCCCCCCTCTATGGTGGTACAGTAATCATGGGTGGGTACTGTAGCATGAGGACCAACATTAAGCTGAAACGGAGGAGAGTACACCCACTTCATCTGTCCGTCCCCCTTGGATCTAAAAACGGCGAAACCTCTAACCTTAACTATACGTTAAGTGTTAGGACTGTGGTTAGTTTTAAAGGACAGGACAGACATCACACGCTGTGACGTACATGCTGCTTTCCAGCAAACAACAGGCTCCATAGGCTACAACATGGAAATGATGAATTGGTATAGTCACTCCTGTCAATGACCTATTGATTTTTAAAACTGTAAAAATGAAACGCATCTACTCATTGTAGGAGTGGAGCTTCCATCCACACTGTGGGAGTGGGAGAGTTTCAGTAAATCAGGATGAATCTTCTCTTGGTTCACACTAATGATGTCATAGCTCGTCTTCTCTAAACCAGACTTGTGTCAGAGGAGAGTAATGGCGATGACAAACATGCCACGAGTTGCGTAAATATGCTTCAGCATCTGAAGAGATTAAATATTGCACAAAAACAGCTATCTGACTAACTGCCACATAATTCATGACATTAGACTTGTAAATCTATTAATCTCTGTCATATGTTACATCATTTTATACATCTTACAAATTGGTTTACTAATTTAATTGTGCTCTTTTGTCTCCACCACGTTCAGGCTTGAAAACAACAGTAATACAAATAATAATAATACAAATAATGTAAATAATAATAATAATAATAATAATTTATATATATATATATATATATTACATTAAATGGCTGATTGCTCTCATTATTTAAATTATTATCCTTAAATGAAACAAAATTCACAGGGTAGAAAGATTTATTCATTCATTTACTTACTTACTTGCCTATTTATTTAGTTACTGAGACCAACCAACAATGAATATTCAATATGTGATGAATTCCTGATATTTGGCACAAGGAGCTAAATAATACATTAATATTGTCAAGTCCATCCTATAAGAATTAGGTTATTCATTTCACCACTAGTATTGGTAAAAATAGAAAATAGAAAGAAAAATATGCTTTGAGTGTGTAACTGCATGAATATTCAAATTGTATTATTTATATCTACATCATGAGCCGTCCTTTCTCACAATCACAATGTTTTTTTCAGTAGCCCAGAATGAACATTATCTAACACACAAACTCTCCACCTTTTCCCCCCAGTAGGTTTCTTACCAGTAAGGTGAGGGGTATTCATACCACATGCAAGTCCACCATTACCTACAGACTGTTCCAAGATATATCTCTGATACAATCACATAGTAAGACTTCATGATAAAAATTGAGCAGGCTGAGCTTGCAGATCTGTAGAGGGTGGTGAGTGATGTGTATGTATGAGGCAGCAGGGGGTAGACCACACACACCACATTGTGTTTTTCAAGTCGTCACTGATTCCTTGACCACAAGTCTCCTGCAATGACTCTGAAGCGATGACCCAGCCACACCATCACCTCTTGTCCACACACAGCCTTCCTCTGTTGACACCTCTGGTGACAAGTTGCCCCTCTGTGGGTGGCTCCACAGCACCGCAGACCCTCTTTGATCCCTTTCATCGGGGGTCAGGTTGCAAATATCCAATTTCACAGTTGGAATCATTCTGAATGCTCAGAGAACATGTAAGGCCGTTATCAAGCAATGGCACAAAATCACAGTCCCCCCTGCTCTGAAAAGAGGATAATTCTGGTCTTCGAGATTTACTGTGGTACAACCCTCTCGCCGAACAGTCTGGCGTCTTGAGACACCACATGCTAAAGGAACGTTGATGATCACGCAGACAGATTTATGTATGTGTGTGTGATCTGAGGTGACACATCACCACAACACATTCTTTCATCAATATTGAGTGTATGCTCAACTGTTTATATGGTTGGACAATGTGTTCTTGACAAGCCACAGTGTCATCTGTGATAACCCATCCAATACGGACTGATATTGATGACAAACATACAATCAATTTATAGTCAATTTTATACAGTCAATACAGTGTATTTTCAGTCGTCATTTACCAAAAAAAATCAACACAAAAAATGTGTCACATCAAACATTTGTCACATTAACAAATATGTCTCTGGATCATTTCAATGAGGCCAATGATAAATGAGTTGAGCTCTGATATATTTACTTTATGCAAACTGATATAGAGCAAACACTATGATGTTTAAGGAGCCTTTGTTCTGTGTCAGATACAAAATAATTGACACCATGTCATAATAGTTGATGATATGCCAGCATTGTGTTGACAAATGAGTCAAATATGAATTCACATATCAACAAATACAGCACATCAAATTGTCTGTTAAGATGCTCCTCCAAATCTAATGAGTCATGAGGCAGGATTAGTGTATTTCAATATATCTGTGCTAATTAAAAAAATAATAATTCAGGTTTATCAAGTTATTAGGCCGAGAGCACTGTGGTTAATTTATTTTTATCCTGGGAAATTGATATTTCTTTTCACCCCACCACAAATCGATGGTTGACACCAGACTGTTAAAAGACAAACAATAATCACAGCAAGGTTAATGCAGCTCATTTACTCCTCACAAAGACGAAGGTTCTTATTATTTAAAGGTAAGGTCTTTCTTTTCTCTTGGGCATGTTTCGGCATGTTGCTGCCTTCAGAATCTGGGTTGAGATAAGCTCCTGTTCAACGCTAACAGAAATAAAAAGTCAAACCAAGGCTGATTCTAGCACCCAAAAACCAAACAGCCACAAGTCCCTGGCGCTTCAAACAGCTGTTCAGAGTGTTAGAGAGACAAGCAACAAAGAGGGAAACTAATGAGAAAGACAGCTGACTTAACAAAAGGAGTCTCCCCGCGCTTCGCACAGGCGAGGAAGAGAAGGCTCGGGCGGCAAACCACAGTTTACTTACAGTGCCGAAGTTCCAGGTTCTCTTGAAGGAAAGTCTCTTCTTGAGACTCATTGTTCCCTAGTCTGCTACACCAGCAGCACACAGACAGAATATGTGTGTGTGTGTGTGTGTGTAAATGCATACCTGAACATTCCCCACCCAGAACTCAGAAAACCATGTCTGTACAAGTCAGAGAGTGAGGGAAAGAGAGGGAGGGAGAGAAAAGAGAGAGAGACAGAAATTTGACAAGATGCTGGACAGACAGAAAGAGGAGGAGAAGGAAGGGGGTACGAAAGAGGAAAGACAGATTTCCTTACTCTGTAGCTGTTGCTATGGCAACCCAGCCGACAATACATACAGCTTGTGCCACAGTGGCATGAAGGAATCAGATGAATCACCCCCCCCCCCCCCCCTTGGC